>SJYC01129772.1:0-65246 GCA_006408675.1 Madoqua kirkii | reverse complement strand
ACTGGAAGAAACACAAGCTGGAATCAAGATTGCTGGGAGAAATATCAATAACCTCAGATATGCAGATGACACCACCCTCATGGCAGAAAGTGAAGAGGAGCTAAAAAGCCTCTTGATGAAAGTGAAAGAGGAGAGTGAAAAAGTTGGATTAAAGCTCAACATTCAGAAAGCTAAGATCATGGCATCTGGTCCCATCACTTCATGGGAAATAGATGGGGAAACAGTGGAAACAGTGTCAGACTTCATTTCTGGGGGCTCCAAAATCACTGCAGATGATGACTGCAGCCATGAAATTAAAAGACGCTTACTCCTTGGAAGAAAAGTTATGACCAACCTAGACAGCATATTGAAAAGCAGAGACATTACTTTGTTAACAAAGGTCCTAGGTCTAGTCAACGCTATGGTTTTTCCTGTGGACATGTATGGATGTGAGAGTTGGACTATAAAGAAGGTGAAGAATTGCTGCTATTCAACTGTGGTGTTGGAGAAGACTCTTGAGAGTCCCTTGGACTGCAAGGAGATCCAACCAGTCCATTCTGAAGGAGATCAACCCTGTGATTTCTTTGGAAGGAATGATGCTAAAGCTGAAACTCCAGTACTTTGGCCACCTCATGCAAAGAGCTGACTCATTGGAAAAGACTCTGATGCTGGGAGGGATTGAGGCCAGGAGGAGAAGGGGACAACAGAGGATGAGATGATTGGATGGCATCACGGACTCAATGGACGTGAGTCTGAGTGAACTCCGGGAGACGGTGATGGACAGGGAGGCCTGGCATGCTGCGATTCATGGGGTCACAAAGACTCGGACACGACTGAGCGACTGAACTGAACTGAAGGGACGAGAAAGTGTTTCCTACAGAAGGTTGATTTGAGCTCAGGTTATACTTTCACATGATGCAGCGGTTACCATAAAAACCTAAATACGCTAAATCCTGCCCCCAGCACAGAAATGGGGCCCTTGGGGCATGATTATATGGAAACCACAGATATGATCTATTCCTGTCACTGCGACCCAGGAAGGGGAATGGTTCACAGACAGAAGCGGTTTTATAGGAAAAGGAAAAAGACTGCTGGGATACACAGTGACCTCCTAAACCCAAGTCATAGAGGCATAAACCTATCTCCAGGGACTTCTGCCCCAAAAGCCAGGCTGAGAGCCTGCAACCCAAGACTTAGGGCTCGGAACAGGGAAGATATTAAAAGTTTTCACACATGCCTGGCATGCATGTACCATTCTACATGTACATAGGGCTTTTGGGAAGAAAGAGATAAGCTTACTGCGGAGAATAAACAGGAAATTGTGGCTTCAGCATACGGAAGCTCTTAGAAGCCATGCAGATTCCAAAAGAAGTGGCAACGATTCACCATCGGGGTCATCAAGAGCGGGTGCAGAGGTGATAAAGGGAAACAAGGTGGTTGCAACTGCCAAAACAGCAGGCCTAGAACCGGTAACTTGGCAACTAACCTCTCACACCTTCAAGTCCAGATCCACCCAATTATTCCCCAATCTATACAAAGGAAGAATGAGAAAAAGCCCAGAATGCGTCTTCAACAGAGGTCTGGGAGGCCTTGAATGACTAGTTAATGAAAATGAGCAGTACTTCTTTCCCCAACTGCAGCTTGTCAAGCCATCAGGGAGGCTCATCTCGGAACTCAGTAGGGAAGCAAAGCCCTTTATAACTGGTTAGCTGAGATCAGGGTAACGTCTAACATGAAACATACAATCAGTCTGGAGAGTTGAGATCAGCCCCATCTGCACACAAACAACCCAACACCAGACCCCACATAAGGAGTCCCCTAGATAAGGCCCATTCATACCAGAGAAAATGTTCTGGGGAAGACTGATGGATTTCACTGTCATGCCCAGAATATCTGGCAATTTCAGGCACCTCTTGGTGCTGGCAGACATATTATCCGGGTGGGATAGGAAAGTGTATCCTGCTAGAAGTGAAACAGCAGCTCAAGTAGCTAAAGGCATTACCAAAAGAAATAATCCCCCCACCACACTGGTCTGGGGTTCCAGGATTCCTGGAAAGCGATAGTGGTCCAGCATTTGTGTCTCAAGTGACTAAGTGAATGAGTGCCCCGGGCATAAAGTGGACCTTGCACTCAGCTTGGAGACTCCAATCTTTCCAGAAAGTAGAGAGAGCCAATCAGAGATCAAAATGAACCGCAGCTGAGCTGTGCCAGGAGACTCGGGAAAATTAGATGCAGCTGCTTCCAACTGCCTGGTTCAAAAGCAGCTAGCCTCAAACAGTAAGGTAACGTTCAGTGTTAGAGCTCACAGATAGTAAACCCATTCCTCAAGCTTGAGACAGGGACACATGAGCCCCCCGAAATGGAACAAACCAAACGTGCCCTCCAGGCGGGACAAACTCCAAAAGCTCTCATGGAACGTGGAGACCAGGTGCTTCCCTGTATTGGTGCCTGGGTGTACCTAAAACCCAGGAGCCCGTGGGCCCAGCTCACTCCCAAGTGGATTGAGCCCACTTTACATCCCACCCATCTGCCCTGAAGTTGCAGGGGTCACTCTGGGGGTGCAACACATTCGAGGGAAAAAGCCCCGAAACCCCAACTTCTAGCCAGGCAACCTGGGATCACAGCTGCCTCGACTACTTATGCGAACCTCTGACTTCAAGCTTCTCCAAAAACCAACCAACCAACCAACCAAAGCTTGACCAGGAAGATTCCACCCCGGCAGCAAGCTTCCACACCAGAGCAGACTGGCCTGCAAGCCGAAGACCGAGAGAGCTTCACTTTCAGAAAAAACCTGCGACCATGCGCTGCTGCTAATCTTTGGGCCACTCACCATCAATTGCCAGGCGTCCTTTGTCTCCCAGCAGGAGGCGCTCAGGGGATAAACAGCCAGGGCCGAGGCCTACTGACCACCCTACAGGCCTCAAGGCAGCTAGGGCAATTCTCGGGCCCTTCAGGTGGAGCTCTGCGCCTCCACACAAGATGCCCTAAACCTTGAGGCCCCCCTGACAGTGAGGAGCAGGACAACAAAAAACAAGCGGAGGCCTTTGTCACCAGCAAAGCCTGTGAACAATTCCAGGGAAATAAGTCTAACCTTTTTTCCTTAGGACTTGGTCCGGTTTCACTTCCTCCAGGGAAGGGGCTGCAGGCGCCCAGCAGAGGCCTTACTCCAAGCACTTCAAGCCAGACCTCCTAGTGCAATATGGCGGTGCGACTTGCAGAGATGTTGCCCACAAGGCACTGCGCGTGGGGCGGGGTGGGGTTGGGGGGATGTGAACAGCGCATGCGCCTGAACTGTGAGAGCTCCACCCCTTCTGCTGACCTAGGCCCTATAAAGTGGCTCCCAACCACAGCCTGTCCTGAGTGCCTATCCTTTGGAGCTGGGGTTTAGGTGTCTCCATTACGTGGACTAAAAAAGATGCACAGTGTGAAAATTGTGAGTTAAGTTCTATTTGGGACAAAATGAGGATTGAAGCCAAGGAGACAACACCTCAGATAGCTTTGAGAAACTGCTCCAAACAGTGAGAGAAGATCAATATGTATGATTTTGGCGAAGGGGGAGTTTGGTGCAATCAAGCACTTGTCTTACAAAAGGTTTTCTACTAATCACGAGGAGCTCATGTCACCATGAGATTGCCTTTCTAGATATGAGATGCGAGGATTGGGATCAATTCCTGAAAATATCTATTTAAAGACATGTTCCATGAGTTTCCTGGAGCATAAAGTATCTCATTCTCCACCCTGAACTCCCTCAGGGTGTATTGAAGGTCAACAGCTGCAGCAGCACAGGATTCAGCTCCTACAGAGAAAAGTGGCAAATGAATTGCTGGTTGACAATTCTTTGATCAAACAATTAAAGCTTTCGTTTATTTCTGAACCAAACTGGGCCGGCTTTGTTGGCTGGAACAATACCGGGCAGTCAATACCTGACTTGCAAAGGACAGAACGAGTCATCTACTTCCTTCATTCTTCCTTTTCCGTGCCCACAGCCTGGGTTCCTTCCCCGACTCCAGCTTGCTCTGCTGTTTAATAATGATCTCCATTATCCTCAGGATTGGGGGCAAAGGAGGTGAGGGGATGAGGACAGGACAGATGTGAGTGCAGTTTGGTGACTTCCCTTTCCTGGAAATATTCTGAGTGCCTGCCTTAGTGATGGCAGGTTATTCTGGGCTCTGGTTACTCAGGTTACTCTGAGTCTATGGGGGTGTAATGATGTTAATAATATCCTCTGTGCTAAGTGGGCACAGATGGACAAAGCAGGTATCCAGGAAGCAGGCAAGGCGGGCACTGGTGGGTTCACAGGCTGAGCAAAGCATTCTGTTGTCGTGCTACTGGTGTCTGGAGTTAGCCTCTGACTGTGAGGTCCTTCTGGGGACCATGGCCGTGATCAAAGAACCAGTGGAGTTGGCAGCAGGTGGTGGTGATGGGTATTGCTGGTGGTGAGAATGGTGCTTTTTAATGTCTCACTTCTTTGCCGTTTTTTCTTATGGTGAAAGTCATAAAACCATTGCATATTTAAAAAAAATAAGAAAAAAAAAGTTGGATCACATCATCGAGCATTTTCACTAAACAGTATCTGTAGAGATTCTCCTATGATTTTTTCTAGATTCTAGGAATAGAGGGAGAATGAAGGACTCCTTCTTTCCTGGAATTTAAAAACAGATGAACAAATGGATAAGGCATTTTCAGAAAGCATTAAGGGCAGTGAAGAAAATAAAATAGAGCACAGAGAGTAACTTCTTGGGAGTTTAGAAGAGATGACCATTCATCACATTTTCATGTGTGTGCTTTTTCAGGGTCTCCTTCCCCTCAATATCTGCCCTCCTGAGCTAACTATATATCAACTATCTGAGAATGGGATCATGATGTACATTCTGTATTGTAATCTTATTTTTTTTCACTTGATATGTTGTGAAATCTTTTGGTTTCATTACTTATTCATCTGCATCTTTCACTTCTCATATGGATGTGGAGCAATTATTCAGACAGGCTGTACCACACTTACATGACCCTTATGACTGTACACGGGTTGCTTCCAGTGTGCTGAAGGGATGATGTCTCTGGGGTCTGTCTTTTCCTTCCATCATCACTGTCGCCTTCCTGGCTCAGGCTCACACTGACCCTCACTTGGACCATTGAAATAGCCTTCTAACTGGTGCTCTGTCTCCATTGTACACTCTTCTGAGCAGACTTTATATTTCTGATAATGACACTTTTCTGCCTCCAAACTATCATTGGCTCTCTTTGTGTACACAATAAAGCCTAAACACCATAACTTTATCTCTCTTAGGTTGTGTACCAATAAAACCAGATGGCTTGAATAAACACATGAAAAGGTGCATATGCATAACATTCTTAGGTATTAGGGAAATGCAAACCAAACCACAATGAGATACTACTTCTCACTTACTAAGATGGATATAAATACATACTCCAGTATATGGGGTGATGTATTGAAACATAACAAGTATTGATAAGGATGCAGAGAAACTTGAACCCTTGTAACACTGTTGGTGGAAATATAAAGTCTCTGTGGGAAACATTTTTGCCATTTCTCAGACAGCTAAACGTAGAATTGCTGTGGTTCCTAGCAATCCTCTTTTGGGTACATACCCCAAAGAACTTAAAATAGAGACTTGAAGAGATACTTGTATGTTGGTGTTCACTGTAACACTATTCACACTAGATAAAAGGTGGAAACCCCTTCATGGATCACAGCCTTGTCATGGCAAATGGGCTTGTGTAACTCAATGAAGTTATGAGCCATGCCCTGCAGGGCCACCCAAGATGAACAGGTCATAGTGGAGAGTTCTGACAAAACATGGACCACTGGAGGAAGGAATGGCAAACCACTCCAGTATTCTTGCTGTGAGAATCCAATGAATAGTATGAAAAGGCAAAAAGATATAACACTGGAAGATAAACCACCCCCCCCAGGCAGAAGGTATGACACTGGAAGATGAGCCCCCCAGGTTAGAAGGTATACAATATGCTAATAGGGAAGAACAGAGGGCAATTACTAATAGCTCCAGAAAGAATAAAGTGGTTGGGTCAAAGCAGAAACGACACTCAGTTATGGATGTGTCGTAGTGAAAGTAAAGTCTGATGCTGTAAAGAACAATATTACATAAGAACTTGGAATGTTAGGTCCATGAATCAAAGCAAAGTGGACATGGTCAAACAGGAGATGAAAATAGTGATCATCTTAGGAATCAATGAACTAAAATGGATAGGAATGGGTGAACTTAATTCAGATGACCATTATATCAACTACTGTAGGCAATATTCCCTTAGAAGAAATGGAGTAGCCCTCAAAGTCAACAAAAGAGTCTGAAATGCAGTACCTGGGTACAATCTCAAAAATGACAGAATGATCTCAGTTGGTTTCCAAGGTAAACCATTCAACAACAGAGTAATCAGATCTATGCCCCAACCACTGATGTCAAAGAAGCTGAAACTGAACGGTTCTATGAAGACCTACAAGAAATAGAACTAGAAATAACACACACATGCACAAAAGATGTCCTTTTCATCATAGGGGATTGGAATGCAAAACTAGGAAATCAAGAGATACCTGGAGTAACAGGCAAATTTGGCCTTGGAGTACAGAATAAAGTAGGGCAAAGGCTAACAGAGTTTTGTCAAGAGAACATGCTAGTCATAGTAAACACAACTTTTCAACAACCCAAGAGATGACTCTACACATGGACATCACCAGATGGTCAATATCAAAATCAGATTGATTATATTCTTTGCAGCCAAAGATGGAGAAGCTCCATATAGTCAGCAAAAACAAAACCTGGAAGTGACTATGGCTCAGATCATCAGCTCCTCACTGCACAACTGAGGCTCAAATTGAAGAAAGTAGGGAAAAACACTAGGCCATTAAGGTATGACCTAAATCAAATCCCTTATGATTATACAGTGGAGGTGATGAATAGATTCAAGAGGTTAGAGCTGGTAAACAGAACGCCTTAAGAACTATGGATAGAAATTTGTTAACACTGCACAGGAAGCAGTGACCAAAACCATCCCCAAGAAAAGAAATGCAAGAATGCAAAGTGATTGTCTGAGGAGGCTTTACAAATAGCTGAGGAAAGAAGAGAAGCAAAAAGCAAGAATGAAAGGGAAAGATATGCCCAACTGAATGCAGAGTTCCAGAGAATAGCAGAGAGATAAGAAGACCTTCTTAAGTGAACAATGTAAAGAAGTTGAAGAAGACAACAGAATGGGAAAGACAATGGGAAAGAATAGAAATCTCTTCAAGAAAACTGGACATATCAAAGGAACATTTCATAAAAGATGGGCAGGATAAAGGACAGCAATGGTAAGGTCCTAAGAGAAGCAGAAGATATTAAGGAGAGGTAGGAAGAATACACAGAAGAACTATGCAAAATAGGAAATTGGAAAACCACAATGGTGTGGTCATTCACCTAGAGTCAGACATCCTGGAGTGTGAAGTCAAATGGGCCTTAGGAAGCATTACTACAAACAAAACTAGTAGAGATGATGGAATTCCAGTCGAGCTATTTCAAATCCTAAAAGTTGATGCTGTTAAACTACTGCACTCAATATGCCAGCAAATTTGGAAAACTCAGAAGTGTCCTCAGGACTGGAAAAAATCACTTTTCATTCCAAACCAAAGAAGGACAATGCCAAAGAATGTTCAAACTACCACACAATTGCACGCATCTCACATGCTAGCAAAGTAATGCTCAAAATTCTCCAAGCGAGACTTCAACCGTACATGAGCTGAGAACTTCCAGATGTACAAACTGGGTTTAGAAAAGGCAGAGGAATAACATATCAAATTGCCAAAATTCACTGGATCATAGAAAAAACAGGAGAATTCCAGAAAAACATTTGCTTCATTGACTACGCTAAAGTCTTTGACTGTACAGATCACAACAAACGTGGAATTCTTAAAGAGACAGGAATACCAGACCACCTTGCCTGTCGGCTGAGAAACTTGTATTCTCAATCAAGTCAGGAAGTAAAAGAACATTACATGGAACAAGGGACTGGTTCAAAATTGGGATAGGAGTGTGAGAAGGCTGTGTATTGTCACCCTGCTTACTTAACTTATATGCACAGTACATCATGTGAGATTCTGGGCTGGATGAAGCACAAGCTGGAATCAAGATTCCCAGGAGAAATATCAACAACCTCAGATATGCAGATGACACCACTCTAATGGCAGAAATGAAGAGGAACTAAAGAGCCTCTTGATGGGGGTGAAAGAGGAGAGTAAAAAAACTGGCTTAAAATTTAACATTCAAAAAACAAAGATCATGGCATTTGGTCCCATCACTGCATGGCAAATAGGCGGGGGAAAAGTGGAAGCACTGACAGATTTCATTTTCTTGGGCTCCAAAATCACTGGGGATGGTCACTACAGCCATGAAATTAAAAGATGCTTGCTCCTTAGAAGGAAAGCTATGACAAACCTAGACAGCATATTAAAAAGCAGAGACATCACTTTGCCAACAAAGGTCTGTATAGTCAAAGCTATGATTTTTCCAATAGTCATGTATGGATGTGAGAGCTGGACCATAAAGAAGGCTGAACACCAAAGAACTGATGTCTTCGAGTTGTGGTGCTGGAGAATACCCTTGAGAGTCTCTTGAACTGCAAAGAGATTAAACCAGTCAATTCTAAAGGAAATCAACCCTGAACATTCTTCAGAAGGACTGATGCTGAAGCTGGAGCTCCAATACTTTGGCCACCTGATGTGAAGAACTGACTCATTGGAAAAGACTCTGATGCTCGGAAAGATTGAAGGCAAAACGAAAAGAGGGGAACAGAGGATGAGATGGTTAGATAGCATCACTGTTTCAATGGACATGAATTTGAGCAAACTCCAGGAGACAGTGAAGGACAGGGAAGCCTGGTGTACTGCAGTCCATGGATCACAGAGATCTGGACATGACTTAATAACTGAACAACAAAAAAGGTGGGGAAAAACCCAAGTGTTCCTAACAGACAAACAAAAAGTGATATATACACACAATGGAATATTATTCAGCCATACTTAAGAATATAGTTTGGGTTCATGCTACCACATGGATTAACCACGAAAAAATTGAGTATATAAATCACACCCAAAAGGATAAATGTTATATCATTTCACTTATGTGAAATATACAAAATAAGCAACTCATAGAAATGGAAGGTAGACTAGAAGTGACCACGTTCCACAGATTGGAGAGTTGTTGTTTAATGGGTACAGAGCTTCCGTTGGGAGGATGAGAAGGTTTTCATGGTGGTGACGGCTGCAAAGCAGTGTGAATGTGACTAACGTGAATGTGCCTAAAAAGGGTAAGGTGGCCATTTTACGCCATGTATACCTTGCCACACAGACATGCACACAACACTGGATGGCTTGTCCACCCCCGCCTCTGTGCTTTTAGTCACAAAGTTGGTTCTTCTTGGTGTACATTTTGTTTTTCCTCACATTTCTGCCTGTTGAAATCCCATTTCATTTTCAAGTCCTAAATGCTACCTCCTTCCTTGATGACTTTCCTAACTTATTGTCCCTCCAATCAAATCAATGTGATGTTTAATTTGTTTAGGCTTTGGGAATTCTCTATACATTTCTTTTGGGCTGTTTTCTTAGGTCCCTGTTAAGACTATAATATAGGGCTTCTACCAATTGCTTATTTTATATATTTCATATAAGTGAAATGATATAACATTTATCCTTTTGTGTCTGATCTATAATGTTTTTGTGGTTAATCCATGTGGTAGCATGAGCTGGAACTATATTTGTATGTATGGCTAAATAATATTCCATTGTATGTATATATCACACTTTATTTATCTGTTAGGGACACTTGGGTTTTCCCACCTTTTCTGTTGGTCACAGGGACACCCTGTTCATTTTTGCATAATTCACTCAACAAATATTTATTGAGCCCATACTGTGTACCAGCTTGGTACATAATGCCAATATATGGTAAAAGTTAAAATGTTAGACTGAGTTGAAATGTCATAAGTGGTCTGAACCCCAAATCCTCAGAGGAATTTCATAGTGGTGTAACTTTAAAGAGGAATCACTTTCTTCCATACTTAAAAGACTTGCGGCTTTCTTTTCTGGAGGTAGTCAGCTATGGGCTTCCCTGAGGACTCGGATGGTAAAGAATCCACCTGCAATGTCGGAGACTTGGGTTTGATCCCTGGATCAGGAAGATCCCCTAGAGAACTGCATGGCAACCCACTCCAGTATTATTGCCTGTAGAATCCCATGGACTGGGGAGCCTGGAGGGCTGTAGTCCACGGGGTCGCAAAGAGTCAGACATGACTGAACACGCACACATATGGAAAATCCATTATGCCTTGCTGTTAACTCCGTCGTCATCATTCAGTTGTTTTTCCTTTCTTCCGGGAAAACATTACCCATCTTTGGGGAAATTGTTTTCCTTTTCTCGTCCTCCAACTCCAACCCGTGTACTTGAGTGAGCTGCCATGTTCTTACGTGATATCACTCTCTTGGTCACTGTTGATTGGTCCAAGGTGGACACTTAACCCAAGCTGGGCCAATTAAAGCTTTTCCTTGGGATTTAAAAAACCAGAACAGAGGAGGAGAGCCTGGGCGAGACTAGAAGCCATGTGCCATCTGTGTAAGAGGAAGGCTTGTAGCAGGACAGTGTATGGCTGAGGCACAGACAGAAAGGGCCCTGGCACCAGCAGAATCCAAAGATCCAGGTGTGTTTTTGTCCATCCTGTTGCTGTTTCAATCTTCATTTTAGTCCAACAAATTTCTAAATTAGTCTAAACTGGAATTCTGCTCCTTGTAGCTTATTTCCTATAAACACTCTGAGTCTTGGTTTTCTCATTAAAAGGGATGGTAATCCCTTTTTCATAGAATTTTTATGAGTATTTTAAAAAGATATTGCATATAAAGTGTTCAAGATAGTACCTGGCATATAATAAGTGACCAATAATTGTTAACAATGATTATCACTTAAATCTGCCTGCAGACAATGTGGGTGCTCCCTCTAAGCTTATTGAATCAGAAAAGAGTTTCGATTCTTTCAGCTCTGTCCATGAGAGAGGGGTCATTCTTTGTGACTTGAGTGCCTTCTGTCCTCATTTGGCCCAGCCACGCCTCCTTCTCTGATGACAACCTGAGTTCTGAAGGGCTCTCACCATTTCAGCCAGTTCTGGAGGACGTGTCTCCCACCATGGGGGCCTGAGACAGATGGGTTTATCCCACATTCCAAACGGAGCCTCACCTCATTCCATTTCCATTTGGCTCCAGCTGGTAGACACCTACTGCACAGCTCCAAGGCTTAATTGCATTCTGCTTGTATGTTGCCAGACACTAAAACCTTGTTGTTGGGAGTTAAGTGTTTTGGGAAATGGGCTGTATTATTTTGCCAACCAAGGCTCTGGAAAGTTGGAACTGCTGAACGAGCCACCAGACCTGACCTTGGTCTCCGACTGGTGCACCTGTACTCGCCAGAGAAGACATGTTGAATCGCTTGCTATGAGCTCTGTGAATCGACTTGGAAGATGCCCTGCTCCTGCAGGGACATTTAGTGGCACATAGTAGGCTCTCAATTGTTCTCATAATATAAATATATTGTGAATTACCCTGGCTGTTAAAGGTAAACCAACAGCAAACAACTAAATCATGGTTGGTGCCAGACAGGGTTTTAAGCCCTCTATGTGTACTAACTTGGTGGTTCACAAACTCTGCTGCACACTAGAATCACCTGGGTAATTTCTAGAGGTCCTGATACTCAGGCCACACCCTGTGCCAATGACATCATAATTGCTGGGCAGCAAGAGTTTTCAGAACTCCCTGGGTGATTCAAATGTGCAGTCAAGGACGAGATTCAGTGAAGGTCCTCATATAACCCCCCCAGCCAGTCTATGAGGTGGGTACTGTTACCCACACTGTACTACTGAGGAAACTGGCGCACAACAGACAGGCTAAGTGACTTTCCCAAGGTCACACAGCTGGTAAGTGTCAGAGTCAGGCTTGGGAGCAGGCTACCAGGTCCCAGAGCCCAGGGTTTTAATTCTAGAGTAAAACACTGCAACTCCATCACTATGCTACATCCTGCAACAGAAGCCTGATTCTCCCCTTTTATACGCTCTCCCCACCCCACAGCCTGAGGAGGCCTCATCCTCTCCTGATTTCTCATTGGTCTTCTCACCTTCAGTCTCAAGCTCTCTAATTTAGTAGGATCATAATGCATGCCACACATGCAATTTTAAGTTTCCTATGGGTCACATTAAAAAAGTAAGACAAGTGAAATTAATACAACATTTTATTTAACCCCATATACTCCAGATATTATTGTTTTGACATGCAATCAGTGTTAAAAAAGTTAATGAGATATCTCACATTTTTCATACTAAGTGTTCAAAGTCCCATGTATATTTTCAGTTATAGCACAGCTCAGTTTGCAAATGCCACATATCATGTGCTCAGTAGCTACAAGCAAGTAATGGCTACCATATTGGACAAAGTGACTAAGAGTGTAGACCTTAGAAATTCTCATCACAAGAAAAAAAAAGTAATAGTGTGAGTTGATGATGGATAACATCTAGCCTTGGTAATCCTTTTGCAATTTACATATATATATATATACACATATATATATATGTCATTATGCTGTATACCTAAAACCGATACAATATTATGTGTTAACTAAACATATATCATATGTCAATTAAAAAAATAAAAATAGAAAAAAAGAAATATTATAGTTTATTGGAAGACTGAGGGTGAGAAGACAATGATGCCATGATTAACCATTTTATATTGTGGAACTCTCTCCTCTCCTCTTGGGTTTCCTGGCTTGACTGATACCAGACGCATGGGACCATTCTCAGTATAGACTGAGCGAAGGTTCTGGAGTCAAGCCACATCTAAATTACTAGTTTAGTTAAGATACCTCTAAATTCCACTATCATCTTTTCCCTAATGGATCCTTTTTGACAGGGCCACCCCTTCTACCTCCTCACCTCCCACTTTGGAGACCATGGAGCTGGGACATCACCTATCCAGCACATTCTGTCACATACAGGAAGGTTGGCTCTGATAATAACTCCCACCTTACACGTATTTTATGCTCTTTTAAAGCAAAATGGACATTTTCAAAGCTACTGCAAAGCTGGTGATAAAACATCTGTGCTCCTAGTCTTTCCTCTGTCTCTTGCCTGATGCTCTGGCTTTAACTCCGATTTTTCTCTTTGCTTTACCTGCACAGTGTATCTGAAGACAGTCTCTCCCACTGCGGTGCCACTAGCCCTGTGAAAGGAAGGACCTTTCCTCGGGGCTGTCTGGAATTAAGCCACACTTACACATGGATCCCTCTTCTCTAATTAGGAATTCTTTTGTTGCAATGAAGGAGACCAAACCAAATCGGCTTATTGAGCAGGCTTTGTCCACATAACCAGTTCAAAGGTCCGACTTGATCCAGGTGCCCTCATGGTGTAACCGAGATTTGAGACCTCTCTTACTCCATTTCTCAACTTCATTTTCCTCTCCTGGTTGGCAGTGTCTGTGTGGTGGCTTTTGGAAGCTGTAGACTTATTTTATCCTTATTGTCATTAATTCCAACAGAAAGTTCCTTGCTCTCACCAGTTCCAACACAAGATCAGAGGTTGACTTTTATCGGATTACCTTACATGTCCATCCCTCTGTTCCACTCTGGTCCATGCTCCAACTATGACCTGTGGTCTATTTTTATATGACCTGCAATCTCAGGTTTTCACATTTTTAAATGGCCATGTATATAAAAAGAACATGCAACAGATATTTGCTATATCTGCTCCTGCTCCTTTACAGAAAAAGCCTCTCCAGTGCACATGGGGTTTTAAATATTCTCATGATAACCATGCAGGTGGCTCAGTCAGGGCAGTGGAACAGAGCACCACCTGACACGGGCTTGGCATACAGTAGGTACTCAATTACGGTTCTGATGAAATGCTCATGGCAAAAGTACTTCTCCCTGAGGTTCTTCTTTGAGCTTGGGAGCTGGGGGGTGATGTATTGCCTTCTTCTAGTCCCTAGTCTATTTCAGTCATAAAAGATCATCCTTTGAGTATTTACTCCTCACCTAAGCTGTTAATGCCTGCCCAGTTCCTTTTCGGCAGGTTTTAAATATTTTCCTGGAGAGTTAGATGGAAGGATAATACTAATACACACCACTAGATGGAGCTACAGCTCTGAGAAATAGGCTGGGAAAGTGATGAGTAGAAGGGTGGAGTAAGTCTCGCATCTCCCCTGCCCAAGATAGGCAGACAGACACGTTCTAGACTTGGCTCTGCCACTTACGGGCTATGTGACTGTTGGCAAATGACCTCAAGTGCTGGCATCCTTACTTGTGAAATGGGGATTATAACAATGCTCACATCAGAAGTATCTGTGACCATCAAGTAGGATGAAACTGTGGAACACAGAGTAAAAGTTAAGTTAACGGGATGCTAGGAAGTTCCATCACTAGAGCTAGTCCGGGGGCATGGTTCCAAAAGCAAGGTAACTTTAGTGACCTCCTTGTCTCATATGATCAGGGCTAGGGGACAGGGTCAGAGGGCAGCAGCAAAAGGGAGGGAATGCATAGTTAGCTGAACATGGGTACAAAAAACACCTTTTGGAGGCTCCATTTCATCATCTGTAAGGCAGGGGAACCCGGCCTTGCAGGATGATGATGAAGAAATGAGATAACACATAGCAAGCATTTTGCACAGTGTCTGGAAAGAAGCTCCTTCCGTCAGCGCGAGGTTGTGAGTGGCTCCTTGACCCTTTTTGCAAACCCAGTCCTCAAGACCCTCTCTCCGCTCTCCTCTTCTGCGCTCTCCTCCCACTTCCTGCTTTAACTGTCATGACCCATAGGATGCTGAGGTCCTATGTCTGTCTCCACTGCCACCCACTCTCTTGAGTTTTAAATCCCCCCACTTGACTGCCCCACAAGCATCTCCCACTCAGTATGCTCAAAATAGAACTCCTTACCTTCTCATTCTGAATGTTCTTTTCTTCCTTTCCTTCTGCGACATTAAAGGTACCAACTTCCACCCAGTGGTCTGAACTGGAAAATCGGACATGATTCCCGATGTTCTTGTCTTCTGTCCATTTGTCATGCACCAAACCGACTTCTGCTGATTCCACCTTTTAAATATCCTTTTAATGGATCTCCCAGGCCCTACTGGCATGTGCTCCCTATAATCACTGCTATGGCAGCTGTATCTTAGCATCCTGTTCCCTGCCTTGCACTCACACAGTGGTTATTTGTTTTTCTTGAATGGAAATATGATTATTCTCCTGCTGAAAATCCTTCCCTGGCTCCCCATGGCCAGTAAGGTGGCCTAAACTTCCTAACATGGCCTGAAAGAAAGCAAACAGTTAGTCACTCAGCCGTGTCTGACTCTTTGCGACTCTGTGGCTTGTAGCCTGTTTCTGTTCTTGAGATTCTCCAGGCAAGAACACTGGAGTGGGTTGCCATTCCCTTCCCCAGGGGATCTTCCTGACCTGGGGATTGAACCTGGGTCTCTTGCGCTGCAGGTAGATTCTTGACTGTCTGAGCCACCAGGGAAAATTAACATGGCCTAGAAGGCATCTAAAACTCTGGTTTCTACCTCCCTCCGGAGCCTCCGTCTCCTCTCCTTCTCTGCGCTCACTACCAACCCGACCTTACAGTCTAGCCAGACATATGTTATTTCAGTTCCTCAGATGACATCAAGTTTCTTTTTTGCCTCTAGGCCTTTGCCTTCCTTCTTTCTTCTCCACTCCCCGTCATCCCAATCCTGATTTAAAACAGAAAAGTTTAGAGGCTTTCCTGGTGGCTCAGATGGTAAAGAATCTGCCTGCAATGCAGGAGACCCAGGTTCAGTCCCTGGGTCAGGAAGATCCCCTAGAGAAGGGAATGGCTACCCACTCTAGTATTTCTTGCCTGGAGAATCCTAAGGACAGAGGAACCTGGCGGGCTACAGCCCACAGGGCCGCAAAGAGTCGGATATGACTGAGTGACTGAACACACACAGAGAAGTTTAGAATCTCTTAACTGAGCTGCCTCCTTATAGACTGCATCTCACCTCTACACCCGAGTGCCTTGTCACGACATCATACTAAACAAAGAGCACTGCCGTGGATATCAATCATGTAGTCCCTCTGCCTTCTCCATCGCCCTTTGCTGACCATCGCCCTTTGCTGACCTGTGTCTCTGGGTAAATTATCTGCGATCAGAGACCTTGTCTGTCTTGGTCATTGCTCTACCCTTGGAACTTAGAACTTGGTTGGTTGATGCATATTCAGTTCTTGATAAATATTCATTGACTAAAAAGAGTAAATAACTGAATAGGTGAGATGCTGCATAGACAGAAAATAGTTTGACTCTCTTTTTTCCACTCCTTCTGGATCATGGGGAGACGCTGGGGTCCAGCCTATATGAGCATTCCGATAATCAAGTCCAGTTGTTTAAATGTTAATTCAGTTTGGCAGTCAGTGAGAATTAAAATGACTACAGGTCCTGTAACTTAGTAAGATGTATAGGGGAAGAAGACCAAGATGGGAAAAGAAGACAAAGATGAGAAAAGAGGTTAAATGGCTATGAAAGTGAAGTCGCTCAGTCGTGTCCGACTCTTTGTGACCCCATGGACTGTAGCCCACCAGGCTCCTCCATCCATGGGATTCTCCAGGCAAGAATACTGGAGTCGGCTGCCATTTCCCCACACAATTTTGAGATGACTGGAAGTTAAGCTTCCTTGTCCAACCAAACCCAACACAAGATATTACAAGGACTTTACAGGATATTACAAGGACTCTTAAGGATGAGATTTTCTTGCACATCACTTGCCCTGTTGGGAAGTGCTCCATCCATTCACCCACCAACCCATCCACTCATCTCTGTCTAGGACAGTATACATAAAGTTGAGAACTACACTCTCGCTCTAATGGTATGAAATGGGCATAACATCAGCACCTACTTAACTGTAGTTGTGAGGTTATTAGGCAAGAACATCACCCAGCACTGGGCCTGCTGCGTATCAATAAATGATAACTGTATGTTACTATTAAGATTTCAACACCACGCCCAGATCCCACAGTTCCAACTTTTCCCCAGCCAGACAGCAAACATTCAACTCAATTTTATTATCCAGAATTTGAGGAGAAGGCTAAGAGGGAAGGATCCTGGAGAGGGAGTAGGTAGAGTCAGGCTGGACCAAGGAGCACCAGAGGCCGGAGGCCTGAAGCTGGTATGTGAGGGAGAAGGGGGCTTCCACCTGGGAGCAGCTCCCCCTGGAATGTTTTCAGAATCTGGTCTCCAGATGACCCTACCAGATCACAGTGAGTCTCCATGAGAGCAGGCACACGGTGTAGACAGCCCTCCTCCACTGGGGTCACTGGTCGACCCAGGCCCACTACCTCTGGGCACTCTGGGACCGGATGGGGATGTTGATCCGGCTCTGCAGCCAGCTGATGTAATCCTCTTGAGGCATATGGATGATGTGTTCTCGCACAAACTAAGGGGGCAGACACATGAGAGCCTCAGATTTGGTCTGAAAGCTAGACTCCGTGCCCCCTCCCCTCCCCAAGAAGATCCCAGATGATTTGTGATTGAGGCTGGTGGCCCCAGGATACCTCCAACCCCTCAGGCATTCATAATCAAGAAAAGGGCCTTTTCCAGTTTCCCAGTTCAGCAGGCTAATTTTAAGTCCCTTTTTGTCACTACTGACCCAGAGAAATCTGGGGAGAGCAGAAAAACCCAGCTGTCTGCATCTTTTTCTCTTTTCTACTGCAGAATATCTTTTTAAAAAGTCATTTGTCCGTAAACATTTTTGGGTTCACAGACTCCCTTGAGAATTGAGGCCAGCCACAGGCTTGCTACCAGGACAGGGTTAAGACACAAAGCACAGAGTTTCACATAAATTTCAGGTTAAGAGACCCCCCACATCCAGGTTAACAGAAGTTCTGTGATGTTCTGCTGGGAGAAGAGCATGCTAACTTTTATGAGCTAGGGCCAATAAAACTCAGCCCAGAGAAAGGGGGAACATCCATATCCACAGTCCCCTCCTTTCACCCACTCAGAAATGGCTTTTTCCATAAGCTGTCACTGAGTCATGTCCCACTCTTTGCAACTCCGTGGACTGCAGCAGGTCAGGCTTCCCTGTCCTTCACCATCTGGAGTTTGCTCAAACTCATGTCCATTGAGTTGGTGATGCCATCCAACCATCTTGTCCTCTGTTGTCGCCTTCTCCTGCCTTCAATCTTTCTCTAAGTGGCAGGTGGAATGCATACCCCACAACTGGAAAGATGCCCTAGAGACTTAGTTTCAGGCCAGCCTGCCAGATTCTCCCATGAAAGAGCTTCACGAGATGTGGGAAGTGGCGTCTGACATTTGAGCTTGTCCACAGTGTATTTCTCCCTCCCCACCCCCTTCCTGTGTGCCCACATACACAAGCCAGGTCAGCCTGTGGAAGGGCCAGACCATCATGAAAACACTGAGAGGCCCAAGAAAGCCACCACTTGAGTCACTTCTTTGTCTTGAGACACTGAAAACCCTATTAAAATGTACCTGTGCCATCACATAAAATTAAGGAAGTGATTCCACAGATTTCTGTTAATACCTTAGTTGGGGGGCCCTTCCTCCCCCCCCTCCCCACATCCAGGTTAACAGAAGTTCTGTGATGTTCTGCTGGGAGAAGAGCATGCTAACTTTTATGAGCTAGGGCCAATAAAACTCAGCCCAGAGAAAGGGGGAACATCCATATCCACAGTCCCCTCCTTTCACCCACTCAGAAATGGCTTTTTCCATAAGCTGTCACTGAGTCATGTCCCACTCTTTGCAACTCCGTGGACTGCAGCAGGTCAGGCTTCCCTGTCCTTCACCATCTGGAGTTTGCTCAAACTCATGTCCATTGAGTTGGTGATGCCATCCAACCATCTTGTCCTCTGTTGTCGCCTTCTCCTGCCTTCAATCTTTCTCTAAGTGGCAGGTGGAATGCATACCCCACAACTGGAAAGATGCCCTAGAGACTTAGTTTCAGGCCAGCCTGCCAGATTCTCCCATGAAAGAGCTTCACGAGATGTGGGAAGTGGCGTCTGACATTTGAGCTTGTCCACAGTGTATTTCTCCCTCCCCACCCCCTTCCTGTGTGCCCACATACACAAGCCAGGTCAGCCTGTGGAAGGGCCAGACCATCATGAAAACACTGAGAGGCCCAAGAAAGCCACCACTTGAGTCACTTCTTTGTCTTGAGACACTGAAAACCCTATTAAAATGTACATTTGCCATCACATAAAATTAAGGAAGTGATTCCACAGATTTCTGTTAATACCTTAGTTGGGGGGCCCTTCCTCCCCCCCCCCATCTACTGACACCTTTTGATACCCTAAGGGAATAGGGCACCAGGAATTTCTAGGCGAGGTGGGGAAGGTAGGCTGCTACTGCAGACCCTTGTGAGGCTCCTCAGCACCCTTCAGATAAAGACCTAAATTCTTAACTTGACCTTCAGAGATCCGCACACGCTGACCTTTCTGGTCCCCTGGGAACCGTGCACCTTCCTGCTCTCTTCCTTCCAGAGCCACTGACTGCCACGGAATCCCTCTAGCAGCTCAAGCTCTGTCCTGCTCTGGGGCCTGGGCACCTGCTCATTTCCTTTCTCTTCAGCTCGCTGCCTTTTCAGATCTCAGCTTAAAAGTCATCCTCCTCAGGGGGCTCTCGTTCAGAGAAGCCTCTTCTACGTTTATGTTAAGTCAGGGCTCCTCAGACTGTATTGTGTGTATCAGTCACCGGGCATCTCACTGAAACACAGACGCCGAGCTGGTCAGATACAGATCAGAGCCTGCGATGCCGCATTTCTAACACGCACCCATGTGAGGTCCACAGGCCACGATTTTAGTTGCAAGATTCACAGTGCTGCTCACTGTGACTGTCAGTTATTGCACTCACATGTCCATTCA
Source organism: Madoqua kirkii (assembly GCA_006408675.1). NCBI lineage: Eukaryota > Metazoa > Chordata > Mammalia > Artiodactyla > Bovidae > Madoqua > Madoqua kirkii. Next base: position 45,355 of record SJYC01129772.1, on the reverse strand, counting down.
CTTATGTTTCTCCAAAGATTCCAAGTTTCCCGGGGGCCTCATTTACACAGAACATAATGTCCCCTGGAGGTGAACCACCAAGGTCACAGGACAATGCCTCTTCTATTGGATGATGAGTTCCATGAAGGCTTTTATGCCTTTTAAAACACTTTAGAAACTTCAACAGTGCCTGGATGTTGAGAGGCCAGAATGAGTGTGTCTGGGGTATTATGAGGGGAAAGGAAGTGCTCGTCACCTCGATGGCGACTGCGATGTCTGGGGAGCACAGTTCCCAGGCTCTCAGCTCCTGGAGCACCTTGAGGAGGACATGCGGTCGGATCCTCAGGTCCAGGTTTTCCCCAAACTTCTGCAGTTTTGCCAGGATCTTCCTCGCAGGGCGGAAATTCTTCAGATCCTCAGGGAGTTTGGACAGCAGGTCAAAGTACCTTCAATTCCAAGAGGAGAAGATCGGTTAGGAAACTGCTGCAGACAGTCCGGGCACCCAAAGGACCTCATCTCCACTCCTGGGATGTCCCCAGGGTAGCAACAGTCTTTATCTGGGGGACTTTCCTCCCTCTTCAATGTAAAATGTCCACAGATCAGGCAAGTCTTTGTTTTTAGGGATAGTAAAAACCGGGAGTCACGATTAGCACAGTGGCTCAGCAGTCAAGAATCCGCCTGTAATGCAGGAGACACAGATTCGATCCCTGGGTTGGGAAGATCCCCTGGAGAAGGGAATGCAACCCATTCCAGTGTTCTTGCCTGGGAAATCCCATGGACAGAGGAGCCCAGTGGGTTACAGTCTATAGGGTTGCAAAGAGTCAGATATGTCTTAGAAACTAAACAACAACAACAACAACGAAAATTAAGGGCATGCTTTAAAGATAGGCATTGATGATTTTTTCTGCCAAGCAGACAATGTGAAAAGTTATAAGGAAGGAAAAATACTGGTATTCTGAAGCTACTCTTGGAGAGTTAATCGAGCCAAGGAGGACAAGGACACACTTGTGGGATATCTTCTAGGATGCAAGAGGTTTTCAAACACCAGCTGTTGAGGATGTGTGTCTGTGCGTGTGTGTATTTTCCATGTTCCTGAAAATGAACAATCAGGGGCCATGATTTTGGTGTTTCAGTGGGTTTTAAGAACCTACTTTGGCCACCGGATGCAAATAGCCTTCTCACTGGAAAAGACCCTGATGCTGGGAAAGATTGAAGGCAAGAGGAGAAGGGAGGGACAGAAGATGAGATGGTTGGGTGGCATCACTGACTCAATGGACATGAGTTTGAGCAAACTCTGGGAGATGGTGAAGGACAGGGAAGCCTGGCATGCCACAGTCCATGGGGTTGCCAAAGGTTGGACATGACTGACTGAACAAAAAAAAAAATTAATATTATGACAGCGTGTGAAGGTAGTTTGGGAATGCATCCTTGAGACAGTGGGGAAAAGGTAGGTTCTAACCTAGGGGTTCAGGTGTGACTGAAGGTAGGGGTGTTATCTCGTGGAAAATGAGTTTTTTCCCCAATTGTAGAAAAAGTTGAAGAAAAACTTGATCATCCATCATACATTTTGGCTGGTCATACTGCTTTATATTTGTGATATCTGTTTATATATTTATTCTGATCTCTTTGTGAGCTCCTGTGGAAAATGAGTTTTTTCCCCATTGTAGAAAAAGTTGAAGAAAAACTTGATCATCCATCATACATTTTGGCTGGTCATACTGCTTTATATTTGTGATATCTGTTTATATATTTATTCTGATCTCTTTGTGAGCTCCCATTCTGTATTATTAAAATTGTTGAAGGGATTCTTGGTACATTTTTAGGCTTTCTTATCTTACTCTAAGATCTTGATTTACTCACCCTGGCAGGATGGAGGTTTTGGAAATCAGACTCCAATTTTATATTGCAGATAAGCATAGAGACAGGTCAGACAGGGGTTTAAATCCTAAAGTTTCCTGATTTGTAAACTGGGGGGTAATGTGTACCCTTCAGGATTTTTGTGCTGAATAAAATAGACAATTCATGAAAAGTGCTTAGGAGGGGAGTGTCTACCATCCAGTAATCACTCAGTTGGCATTATTTTGTGTTGTATTTATTATCACCCCTGTGCTGGGGGCACAGTGTCCTTGAGGTATGCCTGTCTGGCTTTGCATCATTAACAGTTAAATTATTTGGGGAATATAGTTCTCCCCCCACAGACCTCAGGATCTGTTAGTATTTTCAGATTGGTTTCCCTCTTCTGCTTCTCTTATAAGGGTTGGCAAGTGAGTCTATATTTGCAAGCTGAAGCAAACAGAAGGTAAATATGGAGAGTGCAGCTAGGTAGATTATCTGTGGCTCAGGAACTGTGGGGTTTCTTGCCTGATTACTCTCTGGATATATAGCCTGTTTTGGGAGAGGGGCCCTCCTGGTGGCCGAGGACAGTTTTGGAGTGATGCCTCTCTGTCTTGAGGATAATGGGATTGAATGTAACTTTGTAACACCAGTACCCTGTTCACCTCTTCCAGGGACTGCTCTCAGGATATTTACCAGTGGTCTGCAATTTCTTCCGCATCGGCTTTTACCGTGGAGACCTGGTGTCTCATTTTGGCTATATCCTTTTGGAAATTTGAGACAAGGTTGAAAGAGTGGAACTTCTGGATACCTCTTTCTTCTTGGCGCCTGCATCACAGAGGGTATGAGAAGAGGAAGATGAATCAGATACTCTTTTTCTTTCACCTTCCTAGCTGCCCTCAGAGATCTGAGTTAAAACACCTTTTCCTTCTTGAGGTCCTTCTTAACCCTCTCAGCTACTCTGTAAGATACCAGCGGGCTTCGGGCATAAGAGGCTACAGCTCTCTCCAAGGTCCTGAAATGCTCATTGTCTTACTAAACCCAGTCACTTTTTAATCAGCCCTCATTCTCTCTCTACTTTTGATTGTCTTTCCAGTTTTCTCATCGGTAAGATGGAGGATAATAATTATTCCTAGATCCCAGTGGTGAGGACTAAATGATAATGTGTGTATAGTGCTGAGGTCAGTGCTGACTCACAGCAGGTGTTTAACTCATGTTGGTTCCTCTTCTCCTCATGCCCTTCATCATCTTGTCCATATGTCTTCTCTCTTCAAAGAGACTATATTACAAATGTAACCATGCCGTCAATCATACACACATTTCGATGGCTTTCCATGTACTCAGAATAAAGTCCTTTGAGTGACTTACCTCCTAAGGCTCTGGATTATTCAGCCCCTACGACAACTTCCAGCCTTAAATCTACCCTTTCTACCCCTTTTCTCCCAGCATTTTAGGGCTTGGTTCATGAGCTGGGTCAGGAAGATCCCCTGCAGAAGGAAATGGCACTCCACTCCAGTATTCTTGCCTGGAGAATTCCATGGGCAGAGGAAGAGGAAGCTGGTGGGCTACAGTCCAAAGGGCTGCAAAGAGTCGAACATGACTCAGTTGACCGAGCACAAGTGAACAAAGTCTCTGAGATAAATTTCAGCTTGTCAGGGCTCAGCCTTAATGCCACCTCCTTAGAGAGGTCTTGCTGGATTGCCAGTCTGCATTAGGTCCTCATAGTTTCACTCTCCTTCTCCTAGAACCCTTTTCCGTTACTGTGGAGCAGTGACTATAAATTGTACCTATAAATCTATCAGTTCAGTTGTTTTGTCTCTGCCCATATTTTCCAGGAGACTATAAGCTCCCTGAGGGCAGGGAACATGTCCTCTCGATCTCTGTTATCGTCCCAACACCAAGAATCTGGTGGTTATATGCTAAGTGCCAGATGAATATCCTTTGAGTGAATGGATACACGTGTGCTCTTACTTCATGAGGATTTCCATCTTATCCTGTAGACAGAAGCCAGCCTCCTGGGCCACGCTGTAAAACTTGGCCCTCATGCTGTTACACACCCCACTCTTGTAGTGGATGATGTCACGGTTGGCACGGCTGTGGACACAGATAAGATGGGCTTAGGGGACCAAGCACAAGGGACAGACACATCCCTGGGGCCCAAGGTGCTTTGCAATAATACACAGCCAGGTTCTCCATCCTCACCTGGGACCTCCCTCAGCATTCCCCTGGATGTAGGGAATAACAGACCTTCCCAACAATGTTGGACTGGTGACTCAGGCCTTATTACACGAGCCCATGATGAGACAAATGGTCACTTTAGCTCAGCAAGTGCTAAGGACAGTGAGATGAAAATAGAGCCTGGAGCTGGGAGGTAGGAGATTCAGGTTCAAACTCCCTACCACCATGTTTTGGCTATGGGGCCTCTGGTGAGACATTTCATCTGGCCAGGTTTCAGACTGTTTCCTTGTAGAATGGGACAGTACCCCTGCCTCACAGAATAGTTTTGAGGAATAAGTAATAATGAATACAGCATGTTTGAACTGTGGTGCTGGAGAAGACTCTTGAGAGTCCCTTGAACAGCAAGGGGATCAAACAAGTCAATCCTAAGGGAAATCAACCCTGAATATTCTTTGCAAGGACTGATGCTGAAGCTGAAGCTCTAACACTTTGGCCACCTGATGTGAAGAACTGACACACTGGAAAAGACCCTGACGCTGGGAAAGATTGAGGGCTGGGGAAAAGGGGGGTGACAGAGGATGAGATGGTTGGATTGTATCATTGACTCAATGGACATGAGTTTGAGCAAACTCTGGGAGACGGTGAAGGACAGGGCAGCCTGGAGTGCTGCAGTCCATGGGGTTGCAAAGAGTCAGACACGACTGAGTGACTGAACAACAACGAGCATGGAGGAAGGATCTGTTGCCACTGTTTGCATGGGCTGTTCCACATCTTGGCTATAAGCCCCTTGTGCAATAATACACAGCCAGGTTCTCCATCCTCACCTGGGACCTCCCTCAGCATTCCCCTGGATGTAGGGAATAACAGACCTTCCCAACAATGTTGGACTGGTGACTCAGGCCTTATTACACGAGCCCATGATGAGACAAATGGTCACTTTAGCTCAGCAAGTGCTAAGGACAGTGAGATGAAAATAGAGCCTGGAGCTGGGAGGTAGGAGATTCAGGTTCAAACTCCCTACCACCATGTTTTGGCTATGGGGCCTCTGGTTAGACATTTCATCTGGCCAGGTTTCAGACTGTTTCCTTGTAGAATGGGACAGTACCCCTGCCTCACAGAATAGTTTTGAGGAATAAGTAATAATGAATACAGCATGTTTGAACTGTGGTGCTGGAGAAGACTCTTGAGAGTCCCTTGAACAGCAAGGGGATCAAACAAGTCAATCCTAAGGGAAATCAACCCTGAATATTCTTTGCAAGGACTGATGCTGAAGCTGAAGCTCTAACACTTTGGCCACCTGATGTGAAGAACTGACACACTGGAAAAGACCCTGACGCTGGGAAAGATTGAGGGCTGGGGAAAAGGGGGGTGACAGAGGATGAGATGGTTGGATTGTATCATTGACTCAATGGACATGAGTTTGAGCAAACTCTGGGAGACGGTGAAGGACAGGGCAGCCTGGAGTGCTGCAGTCCATGGGGTTGCAAAGAGTCAGACACGACTGAGTGACTGAACAACAACGAGCATGGAGGAAGGATCTGTTGCCACTGTTTGCATGGGCTGTTCCACATCTTGGCTATAAGCCCCTTGTCCTGGGAGTCCTTTGTCCTTCAGTTGTATCTGTGGCTTCAGGGAGTCTAGTTGGCACTGGGTTATTTCTACATCCCTGGGAAGATGGAGGCTGCAGTTGCCACAGTCCCTCTTGCCTGGCACCTTCCGTTGCCCACCTGGCGTACCTTTAAGCTTCTTCTGGAGCACCTGGGAGTGGCTGTCTCCGCTTGTACTGCTGGATCTGTCACTGAGACACAGAGAAATGGTTTCACGTTGTCTGGAGTCTGATTTCCCCCCAAAGGGTGACTTCAGGGGCCCCATGACATCTGCCAGCCTCAGGTGAGTGTGGTGGTTCTAATCAAGGCATCTGATAGAACTGCGTGTTTTCCCCACACTTAGATCTTTGCTCCCACTGGACACTCTGCTTGCAGAGTCTTCCTTGTTTCTTCCCCAGCTGCTCAAATCCTGCCCGATCTCACGGCCTAGAGCAGGTGCTGCTCGGACTCTCCTAGTCCAGTGGTGGCCTACTGCCTCTGCATGCTGCTGGGATGACAAGTTTTCAGGAACCCAGCTTCTTCTGTATAAAATCGGTCTCTCCACCTGGAGGACGGGTGCACTGAGGATACTCCCATCCTCCTCTCTGTCTGCACTTCTCCTGGGGCTGAGTGCAGATCTGGGGAGGGGCAAGTCCTCCTGGTCATGCTGTCTGGGGTTCAGCCCTGGGCTGCCTCTTCATTCAAGGATTCTCTTATCTTAACTGGACCCTGGTGCTGAACACCCAATTCACTCAACTTGGGAGACAAGCAGAGCTGGGTTCAGAGCCCAGCCCTGGCACTGTCTACTCCTGGGCTGTGGAGAAGTGCCTCTGCTCTGGAGTGTCAGTTTCCTCATCTGTGATCAGACAACTCCTGGTGCCATTTGACCCTTTCTAGGTTGGGAGGTGACTGAATTCCTTAAGTGACTGCTCCCTCCTGTGACTGCCTGGCTGAGGTCTCTAGATGGGGTGAAGCTCTTTGCTCATCTTCGTCCCCCTGTACCTTCTGCTAGGTCCTCCTCCAGTGACCTGGGCCTTCAGCACCCGTGTCCAGCATCTTCTCTTACACCCTGCCCTGCTTTGTTTCTTCCCAACATTTGAGACACTCACTTGACTGCTTTATCTGTGTGATTCTAGAGAGTGAGACTTTTTTCCTTATCCCTGTGATGTGTGGCAATCCTCCCCTTCCTGCTCTGTGACATGTTGGACTTCTTCAGGGAGGCCAGCCATTTCTCAGACTCCTCCCCACAGGAAAGGGCTTGGCCTTTGCTGCTTTTCCCAGAGGCTCATGGGACTGGACCCAGAGGTCTCAGGTCTGGCAGGTGATGGAGCAAATCCTTATCCCATCTTACTACGGAGCAGAGCCCCAGTAACAATACCCAGAAGGCATTGCATTTGGATTCCAATCAGCTGCCCCTACCTCTGCTGATGAATTCTTTGGGGGAGCAAGTGGGCTTTGACCTTCCTCTTATAGATGGCTCTCTTCTAGAGCTGATAGTGTGACTCAGGGGGAGGCAGGAGGTGAAGGAAGTAGTGTTATTAGCTGTGATTAAAAAAACAAACAAACAACAAAGGACCCTTCTGCCTGTCTCAGTCAATCCTTTCCTTGGCCCTCCTTGAATTTCAGCCCTACTGGTCTTTGCTCAGTGCCTCTAAGCTTCCTCCTACCTCAGACTCTTTGCACATCTGTCCCTCTGTTTGGAATGCTATTTCTTCTGTTCCCTCCACAGCACGGATCCATGGGATCCATGGGAAGGTACAGGAATCACCTGGAGAAACTGCTCAGAATGAATGCAGATTTCAGATCCTACTGTTTCTAGTCATAGGCTAGCTAATTCTTTTTCCCTCAGGTCCTAGCTTAAATGTCAGACTCAGCCTTGGTTAGAATCCTGGTGCTCAACATTCACCGAATCCTCCATAATTCTCCTTCAGAATGCTATCTATGGTCATGATTACATAACTACCACTGTGGGATTATTTGATAAATGCATGACTCTCCCATTAGAACAGTAGCTCTTAACCACTGGCAGGATTCAAGGAGTCCAAGGATGCAGATGGAAAACAAACAAACAAACAAAAAAACCCCAACAGGTTGCATCTTTAGCCTTTCGCAGAAATGGAAATCACAGGTTTTTACACATCACATTAAAATTATGGGAGATACTTTGAAAGATCACTTACACTTGATACTAATCCAAATTATAGTAGTTATCAGAGCTGCTGCTATGTCTTGTTGTATAAAGCATCACTGACGAAGCTCACAGATGACTATCCTATATTTGGTTGTAATATTATAATCAATATTACTAGATTTCTTTGTAAACTTCTGTAGTTTATAGTCTGCATTTGGAAGCATTTTGCTGAAAGGCATCCATAAACTTTCTTGGATGGTCAAAGAGTCTATGACACAGGAGTTATGATGCCAGACCAGATAATGGGCTCTACCCACAGGGCAGACTGCATCTGTCTTGTTTGCTGCTGAATCTCAAAAGAGCTGGGCACAGCTCCTGGGATGTAGTGGGGACTGAGAAGTATTCTGTAAATGAACAAATAAACTGGGGGCAGACCTGCCCCTGCCCCATTACAAGTCACCTGAGTAAAGAGGGAAGGGGTAGTTCCAAAACACACCCTTTCCCCTTCATCTCTCCACTACCAGAGAAGACTAACTTTATGGCACACGATTGTTGGGAAGTAGCGGCTGAATACGTACCACCAAGCCCTGGGAGTCAAGTCACTTATTTCCAGTGAAGATGGAAGAAGATCTCCCTCCTTGCCCCCCTTCCCACAGTCTGGTGAGGGTATCTCTGCAATGCCCCCTGTAACTGTGTGTTGCCTCCTGACTTACCTGCTAGGGCCCCGGGCCTTCCTACCTTGATTTGCGGGTGGTCTGCACGTCCTTATAGGCAGAATCACTCTTGTTTTGTCTGAGCACTGACAAGATGCTGCAAAGCAAGATGAGTCACTTAATAAGGCTCTAAACATATGATGCTCTGAGGCAGTAAACATCCATGGGAGAACGAATGGAGGGTGCTCATCTACAGCAGGGATCCTAGGTTCTATAGGAGGGCACATGAGTCCCTTGGAGGAACCACTCAGAATGCACGTGTAGACTCCTGAGCCACATTTCTAGAGATCTGGAAACATCAGGCCTGGAGTGGGACCCCAAAGCTGCATTTAAAACCACACACACACACACACACACACACACACACACACACACACATACACACACAGTCTTCTGACTTGGGTTTGCAGAGAACATACTTTGAAAACCTTAGAATTTCCTAACATACCACAAAACAATGCCTGCTCAAAGTGCTTGTTAAAAAATATGGTTTCCTCTAGGGATTTTGGTTCAGTATGTCTGGGATGAAGACCATAGATCTCTAGTTTTCACAAGCGCCCCAGCTGATTCTGATCTTCAGGGATGTTTGGGAAAGACTGTCAGAGGATTTTAAGAAAAGGTCATCTTCCTAGACAATGTTATGATCTGAATGTTTATGGTCTACTACTACTGCCCCCCACCCGCCTGCCAAATTCATATATTGAATCCTAACCTTTTAGAGGATGCTGTTAGGAGGTGGCGGCCTTTGGGAGCTGATGATCATGATGGGGGAGCCCTAATGATTGAAACTGATGCTCTTGTAAAAGAGACCCTGGAGAATTAGCTTATTCTTTCTACCATGTGAAGACACAGTGAGGAGGGCAGCTGTCTATGAAGAAGAGCATCCCTGCTGGACACTGAATTGGCTGGCATCTGGATCCGGACTTCCCAGCCTCCAGAACTGTGCAAAATAAATGCTGTTCAGAAGCCACTCCGTTTATGGTATTTTTTGTTATATCAGCCTGAATACACAAACACATGGGACCAGAGGGCAGTCTGGCCCTTGAGGCTAGGGGCTGGAAAGGCAGGCTTTCAGGGGTTTCTAAAAAGCTCAGAATTCTGTGTTGTCTTGATGGGAGCAGATTTGGTGTCTAAAGTGAAATAGGAATTTACATTTTTAAAGTGAGGCAGGCAAAAGAAAACCTGCAGCTTTCCCTAACTGTCTCTGGGAAGCTTTGCAGAGAAGCCTCCAGTATTTGTTGTCTTTGTGAGAGATTAGGGAGACTTTTCTCCTAGAGGAATGGAAGCAGATGGGAAATTTCAACAGGTTCTTGCACTGAAACCATGTTATTGTATCATTAAAGTGAATGCAGGGGCCAGGTGAAGAGTTTTGTGAGAACCAGGTTCTCATGTGGTTTAGTCTTTGAGTGCCTGAAGCGAGTCATCCTTCTCCATCTATGAGATGGGACAAAGGAATTGGGTACAGGTTAATCAATCTGTCTTAGCAAAGTGCTGCAAAGGTTCCACAGGACACTGCACATGAAATAAAGATAACCACCGCCTCCACTGTCATCAATTTTTACACGCTTACAATATGCTAGGCACAGGCTAATATGTTAAATGCATTATCTCACTAAATGCTTAATGTGACTTGGTAACGTACACATTATTTCCATAATAATGAAAACACTTTACCAGGAAATTATCATTTAATTCTCACTGCAGCCCTTTGGGATAGGTTATTAATGAACCTCATTTAACGGAATTGGAATCAGGCTCAGAGAGGTGAAGCAACTTGCTCAACAGCACACAGCCATTAAGTCATGGAAATGGAGCTCAACCCTCCTCTGCTTGGTACCACTACCAATGCCTGGATGATACACCATCTCATTCTACAGATGAGAAAACTAAGGTTTAGAGAAAGGTTGAGGGACTTGTTAAAAGGCACTAGGTCTTGAACCCACGCAGTCTGATTCCAAAGCCAGTGTTCATGACGTGAGTACTCACACAGGAAAGGAGCTTCTTGGAGCTGATGCTTCATCACTGTCATCTGTTTTTAATGCTGATAAGCCAGGCAAAGAGGCTGGGACCGTAAGGGCCTACATTGTCACCGCATGCCTTCACAGCCACCTTTCAAGGCCCCGAAGCAAGTTGAAGCAGCAGCAGCTGCCAATTCATCATGAACAAGCAGAGGTGGGTGTGATGCATGTGAGCGTGCTTGGTAAACTGTAATTATGGTAATAACAATAACCAATAAGTCATAGACGGCATCCTAGTAGGCTGAAGGCAATGATGAACCTCTCTCCTGCCTCATTTATTCTCGGGAAGTAATTTGCTTACTCAGAGGGATCCACGCTTGGGAAGGGAGCTTCAGCTCTAGCCTGCATGGTCTCCGAGGCTTTTAGAGGTCAGACATCCAGTGCCTGGGGCTTTCTGCCGGAAGGAGGACACCTTGGGTTCAAGTCCTGACTCTCTGAGCCAATGACATTGGTTGCCTGTCAGCTTGAAACTGCAAAGGGATTCTTTTTGCTCCATGGATAGAAATCAGACTCCTAGAGGTGGCTTCCAAGGTCCCATCAGACTTATACCTCCCCCCATCCCACTCTGGCAGCATTTTGGTCCATTCTGAGCATGTTTGCACGTGCATGCCTGTAATGTTCAGTCCCCTTGCCTGCTCTCCTTGCTCCTCTCATAACTTTGGTTAGCTAGCTCTTCTTCATGCTTCATCCAAAATCTCAGCTTGAAGTTTCCTCCTTGGAGGGAGCTTCTCTGATCCCCATCCCAGATGAGATCAGATGCTCCTATTACTTCCTCTTACAGGTCTGAAATTTCTTTCATAACACTTCCTGCAGTAATGAGTACAGTTGGTCTATCCATATTCATAAATACTCACTAAAAGAATGAATGAATAACCTTTGGGTTCCTGGAAAGAAGGGCAGTAGAGTAGTTAAAGGAATAGTTTTTGGAATAAGAAAGTTGCAGATTTGGTTGTCACCTTACTATTTGTTAGCTGGGTGACCTGAAACAAGTTCCTTACCCTCTCTGAACCTCATTTCCTTATTTGTAAAATATAGACAACAGTACCTACCTTGTGGGGTTGTTGGAAGGACTCAGGGAGGTGATATATGTGAACAAAGTACGTGGTTCAGGACTTGTAACAGAGAAAATGCTCAACTATGGGGCACTGCTGGCCTGAACGATACCACTATGATGCTGACATCCTTTATTTGACCAGGTATCGAGAGAATATACCTGGGTGCCAGTCTCTGCATCTCGTTTTCAATGGTGATTGTTCTCCGGGCATCTTCCCGAACCATCTCTAGGAGCTTCTGCAGACCTGATGGGAACACAAGAAGTCACTGCCTGCAGGGTGCCTGTGAGACAGGACTGTGCAGGTCAGGGCCCAGCCCCCAGCCTGATACCATCTTTGCTTTGGAGCACCAGCCCCTGGTAGCTCAGTTGGTAAAGAATCCACCTGCAATGCAGGAGAGCCTGGTTTGATTCCTGGGTCAGGAAGATTCACTGAAGAAGGGATAGGCTACCCACTCCAGTATTCTGGGCTTCCCTTGTGGCTCAGCTGATAAAGAATCTGCCTGCAGTGGGGGGGCCTGAGTTCGATCCCTGGGTTGGGAAGATCCCCTGGAGAACGGAAAGACTACCCACTCCAGTATTCTGGCCTGGAGAATTCCATGGACTGTGTAGTCCTGCAAAGAGTCAGACACAAATGAGTGACTTTCACTTCACTTCACTTTGGAGCACTGGGGGGCTGGAGAAGGATAAGACCAGGGTCTAGAAGTCTGACAGGTTGTAAATATGACTCCTCTGCCTTCTACCAGTGACCAGCCGTCTCCTTTGGAATGCCATCTAGATTCCTCCCTGTGGCCTGTGAGGCCTTGAGGGTCTTAGCTGCTTTCTGTCTCTCCTGTCTCATGCCATTCTCCACATCCTCTGCCCCCTGGAACTCTACTGTAGCCTGAGAGCACTGCTTCTACTTCCAAGAAGAAATCAAGAAGTCACCTTGTCGGGGAAAACCTTCTTTTACTGCATAGGCCTGAGGTTCCAAAATGGTGACCCATACTAGGCTGATTGGATCGGATTGGACTGGGATGCCCAAACTTGTTAAAACTGGTGGATTTCCCATAAAAACACCCAGGCCTCCAGCTTCCCTGTAAAGACTCTGAGGTGCGGCTCATCACTGTTGTGTGCTGATGGGGCCTTCAGACTTTCAGGGCATTCTCCAGCTCACCATCCCTCTCCCCACTCGTCATCACACTAGTTGACTTGTATTTCCATATTTGGTACTGTTGCTTTTTATACAATGTAGAGATATTTCTCTGACTATTGTGTGTTGACTTGACTTCTCTCAAAATATAATGTTCAAGCCTTAATCCTCAGTACCTCAGAATATAAATTATTCATATTTTTATTTGGAAATATGGTGGCTGCAGGTGTAGTAATGACGAGGATACACTGGAATGGCATGTGTGCGTGCTAAGTCTCTTCAGCCATGCCCGACTCTTTGCAACCCCATGGGCTATAGGTAGCCAGGTTCCTGTGTCCATGGGATTCTTCAGGCCAGAATACTGGAGTGGGTTGCCATGCTCTCTTCCAGGGGATCTTCCTGACCCAGAGATCAAACCCATGTCTCTTACATCTCCTGCATGGGCAGGTGGGTTCGTCACCACTAGAAGTACCTGGGAAGCTCCACACTGGAGTAGAGTGGGCCCTTGATCCAATATGATTGGTGTCTTTGTAATAAGTGAAGAAGATGGCCCTGTGAGGACAGAGGCAGACTGGACTGTTGCTGCATCTACAAGCCAAACTGTCAAGGATGCCACCAACCGCTAAAAGCTCAAAAAGGCAGGGAAGGGTTTTTCCACACAGATTTCAGAGGAAACAAAGCCCTGCTGACACCTTGGAGCCTAACCTCCAGAATTGGGAAACAATAAATTAATGCTGTTTTCACCCAGGACATGGTGTTTTGTTAAGGCAGCTCCAGGAATGTAGTACATGGACACTCTTAAAAGGTGGAAAATAACATGTATCTGGAGTAAGCTACATGCTTCCGGGTGAGTAGGAGAGTAGAAGCTGTCAGTGCTTATACGGATACAGATGAGTAAGGTAAGCAGCTGGCACTGTGCTTATCATCCAGGCACTGTCAATATTTGCAGAAGAAATAAGTAAATGACTAAGGAGAAAAAAAAACAGGAAGGGTTTGGAAAGTTCTGAGCTAGATTTGGAATATTGGTGAAGGAACACGATGCCAGTGTAGACACTTTCCTTGAGTAGGTGTCTGTAGTCGCCTCAGGGTTAAGTCTCAAAAAGCCATACCTGGACGGGTGAAGCCAGTGATTCCCACGTCTGTTCACGTCCAGCCTGGTTTGTGAACACAGTCACTGGGTGCTGGGAAGAGGGTGTTCCCCTCAGCGACCTCCCTTCAGCCATCCAGGCTGTGATAATCAACATTTAGCCATTTTCTACCCCACCTTCCTCATTCTCAAGCAGTTCACCTTCTTAGTAACCTGTGGGCAGGGTTCCATTTGACTTGACTCTGACCTTCATTTTTGTCTTGTCACGCCCACCTCCCCTCCTGCTATGCATCTCAGCATCCTTGTGGTGTGTCCGGAAGCCTGTTAGTGAGAGAGTTCTGGCTTTCTCCCCTTCTCTGCTCCCCCATTTCTGCCCCTACTTGTAAGCAAATCAGCCTAGTGGGTGGATCCCAGAGAATGCCCAAAGCAACCTGGTGCACTGGGCAGCTCTCCTAGAGAATCCCCTCTACAGCTCCATATGCCACTTAAGGCACTGAAGTTTGTTTTTCCTGCTAGCCAGTAATGCCTCTGCAGGAATGGTGCCTGCCAATATCGAGGTCCATCCCATAGCTGAGGCTGGATGTGTATGAACTCGCACAAAGCCTTGGGCTGTGAGGCCCGCATTTACCCACAGAGGCTAACTGAAAGGAGAGTCTTATTTGCAAAAGGTACAGACACCACGAGACGGTTTCCCTGAGGGAGACAGCCCTGTGATGGATGCCCACACTTGGAGGAACCTGCCTAGTTCTTAGTCCCCAGGGCTATGGACATGCCATTACCCAACGCTCAGAGACAACAGCATCCTCTGGTTCTGATGACAAGCCACACCCCTAAAGAAAAAATTCTAATTCCCTCCTCCATCACCCATCCCCAGCCAGTCTAAAAACCTTACTTGAGAGCAACTATACCCTCCTTTTGGGGGAAAAGAGAGGGAGTCCTTTTGTTGTATGGGGTTGGTTCAAGGGGTTGGGGGGACAGTGGAAGCCACAGGAGCCTTCTTTTTGAGTTACTACTTTAAGTGAGTTTTCCCTCTAACAGTTCCAAGACCAGCAGCTTCAAGACTGGCAAGAGAAACGGCCTGAGCTTTAGTTTCTCTGGAATCCCCTGATCACTGACTTGGGAGGAGACCAGTCCACACAGAGGCCACGGCTCACTGTCCCCAGTGATTTGTGTCTACAAAGACTTCATTATGCAGCCAGCCCTGGAAATTAAACCTTGGTCAGATGGTGTATCTCTCAGAATAGGATTCATGAATTCAGAATCAATTTGAGGAGGTTTTAGAAGGCAATGAAAGTCTGGGAAATTAATCTACTTTTGTGAAGGCTTTGACAAACGCAGTAGAGGTTAAGGGATGAATAGAGGAGAAGGGTGAGGAGCTGGAGGGAGAAGAACTCTCTCTGGATGTCGGTCTCTGGTGAGAATGCATCTCCCAGCCATTGCTGTGCACCTGCTGTGTGCCAGGCTGAAGGTCAGACATTGTTCCATGCCTGAAGGGAGCTCACACTCCTTTCCCCTTTCTCCCTTAGTAACAGAAATATATGTATGCATATGCACTCTGTGTGTGTTGTTGTGGGGGAGGGGGTGGGCATGGGAGGAAGCATTTATTACTCAAATTTCCCAACATCCTTTACAGCTAAAGGACTAAATGCTGTGACTAAGTCCTGTGGCTAAATTCTGGGCCATGAGATTTTAGGAGAAATGTTGTATGAAGCTTCTGAGAAGACTGCTTAAACTCGGTTGGAAGTGAGCACTTTTCTACTTCACCTACTTCCTTCTGCTTCCATCCAAGGATGTGACTCTGATGACTGGCATTCCAGCAGCCACTTTGGACCATGAGTGATCCATGGTGAAGAAGAAAGACAAAAGGAAGTAGGATCCCTAATGATATCTCTAATCTGGGCTTCCCTGGTGGCTCAGCTAGTAAAGAATCTGCCTGTAGTACAGGAGACCTGGGTTTAATCCCTGGGCTGAGAAGATTCCCTGGAGAGGGAATGGCTCAGTATTCTGGCCTGGAGACTGTATACTCCATGGGTTGCAGAGAGTCGCACATAACTGAGCAACTTTCACTACTTCTAGCATGCAAAATAAATTAATTAATTAATTAAAAAGTTAATAAATTTTTATCTTTTTTAAACTAGTGTTTTTCAGGTCTCCATACCTAGCCAAAAGAAGTTCCTACCTGAAACAGGGAGATGTCATTGTATTAAATGAAAATTAAGTACCTAATGGGACTTCCCAGGTGGCTCAATGGTAAAGAATCCACCTGCCAATGTAGAAGACACAGGAGTTGGGGGTTCAATCCCCAGGTTGGGATGATGCCTTGAAGAAGAGAATGGCTACCCACTCCAGTATTCTTGCCTGTAGAATCTCCTGGACAGAGGAGCCTGGTGGGCTACAGTCCATGGGGTTGTATACAGTCAGACACCACTGAGCATGCATGCACTTAACGACTTAATACAAGCAAGTAAAAATATGAAGAACTGAGAGGAAAGTCAGGGAAAACTTTGCAGTGAAGAGCATACGTCCCACTTAAGAAGGGCAGCTCTAGTTGAATAATACAGGTTGCTGGCCAACTGTTGCCACAAACAGTAACGTTTTTTAAAGCCAGGATTTCGATGTCCAAACTCTCAAGCTTAAAAAGTCATTCCTACTTAAAAAAACAACAACAACAACAAACAAA
The DNA here is from genome assembly GCA_006408675.1 of Madoqua kirkii. NCBI lineage: Eukaryota > Metazoa > Chordata > Mammalia > Artiodactyla > Bovidae > Madoqua > Madoqua kirkii. The sequence goes on along the minus strand of SJYC01129772.1, from coordinate 28,967 downwards.
AAACAACTTCTGTGCTAAGTAACACACGGATGGCAGGAACTAGCCTATGAGCCCTAGCTTTCTATCTCTAAACTAAGACAAAAGATAGGAGTGAAGAGGGCAGGGTCCAAAAAGAGTTTGGGGAGGTGCCACTGGCTGCAGTTAGACTCGGAGGAGGGAGGCCACTGGGAAAGGGTCGAGGCGTCTTAGAAAGGGGGTCACAGTGCGATACAACTTCCTATATCAAATATCCAGAAAAGGCACATTTCCAGAGACAGGAAGTAAGTTTGTGGTGGGAAAGGAGAAGGGCTGTCAATGGACATGAGCTTTCCTTTGGGGTTGATTGACATGTTCTCCAATTAGATGGTGGCAATGGTTACACAACTCTGTAAATTTACAAAGAATCATTGAATTGTAGACTTAAAACAAGTGAATTTTATGGCATGCAAGTTATATCTCATTAAAGTTTAAAAAGCAGGTACCGAATTTCAAAAATATAGTATGGAAACATAAAATACCTTATCAATATTTTTATATGATTATATGTTAAAATGACAATATTTTATAAATTGGGCTAAGTAAAATACAGTATTAAAATTTTTAAAAAGAGCCAATTGATGACCATGGGCTGTCTCCCAAGTGGAAATGGTCCAGAGTAACCCAGGTTAGAGTTTATTTCTGATTTCCACCGGGGGAAAGCAAAGGGGTCCTTGGAAATTGACCAGGGCTAGAGGACCTGTGTGTCTTCAACTGAGTGGGGGAAAAGGTGAAGCATGAGGGGCTCTTGATGACTGGCTTCAAGGCAGAGTCAGCGCAGACTGGTCAGATCTAAGGCAGGACTTACTGATATGGAGAGGGTCTTCTTCAGGCTTGGTTGAAGATGATTCATTGTCCTCAATGTCCTTGCTGCCTGTTGCCTGGGTGACCACACTTGGAGGTTCATCGGAGCCCGGGTTCACAGACATCATGCTGCTCTGGGGGGATGACCCTCCACTCGTCCGAGACAGACTGAGGGTGGAGCCTCGCCGGCTTGGTTTGCGGGTGGTGGGGCGTGCTACAGGGATTTTGAATTTCTTCGTCTGAAGAAAAGAAACAAGAAAGGGGAATTTTAGAAAGAAGGAAGGAGGGAAGGGGGTAGGGAAGGAAGAAAAAAAAGCAAAACCCTGGCTCTGAATGTAAATTCTTTTTGACTCTTTCCAAACACCATGAGATATATTTTGGTCTGGGGAAACCTGCCACATGGTGACGTCATTTATACGTGTGTATTACCAAAAAGCAAGTTTGATGGGACTTACTCTATTCAGTGAGTGCCACGATTGCCCAATAGTCACCACAGGAAGCTGAACATGTAATCCACTGACGCTGCCAAGAACCAGAACACATTTTGACTTTCCTTTTGTAACAAGCATCAGAGTTGGTTTTTAAACTAGGGGAGGATGGGTCTAATTTCTTTTAGCTGCATGTTGTTTTTCCTCCCCCAATTCTAGGAATCAACTTTGTGTTCACCAGATGACACCTGGGCCTCAAAGAATAAAGATTTATATTTGCTGGGGTTTTCTGAAGAATATGAAATGGAGAAAGCTCTGGCTTTTACATTCAGGAGGTGGAGTTAGGGAGGCAGGTTTGATGGATGAGGAAAAGGGGAGGAGCCATGGTGGAGGTGGGCGGGAAGACCGAGAGGACGAGTCTTAGGAGGTAAAAGGCGGAAGGTAGGGAAAGTCCTGCGAGAGGAACGTGAATTTCTGAAAGGAGTCTGAGTGGGCAGGTTACAGGTATGTGTGTGTGTGCATGTGTGTGCATGCGCACACCCTCCTGCATGACTGGCTGTCACTTTAGAATGCACTTGGTGTGGTTACGTCCTCATTTAACTCATGATTCAAGTCTTAGGTTTCCTAACCTGTCCCAGTTTACTCAGCTACTCCGGCTAAGAGCTCAGTGCAGGTCTGGGCTACAGTTCACGCTCCATTAAAACAGAAACAATTTCACTTGAGAATATTTGAAATGAAAGCCCTTGGAGGGTAGTCTGAGATCTTCTTTGGCTGAAACTCATAGCTTGAGAGATAAGAGGCATACCTGAAGACACAAGTCTAACAGGGTGGAGCGGGTGGCTTTCAGCAGGCCTCATCTCAGGGAGTCCGCAGTGTGTAATCGGAAGTTATTTTTTGACTGGCTACTAAGAGAGTCAAGTTGGCTTAAAGCTCAACATTCAGAAAACTAAGATCATGGCATCTGGTCCCATCACTTCATGGGAAATAGATGGGGGAAGAGTGGAAACAGTGTCAGACTTATTTTGGGGGGCTCCAAAATTACTGTAGATGGTGAGTGCAGCCATGAAATTAAAAGACACTTACTCCTTGGAAGGAAAGTTATGACCAACTTAGATAACATATTCAAAAGCAGAGACATTACTTTGCCGACTAAGGTCCATCTAGTCAAGGCTATGGTTTTTCCAGTGATCATGTATGGATGTGAGAGTTGGACTGTGAAGAAAGCTGAGCGCCAAAGAATTGATGCTTTTGAACTGTGGTGCTGGAGAAGACTCTTGAGAGTCTCTTGGACTGCAAGGAGATCCAACCAGTCCATCCTAAAGGAGATGAGTCCTGGGTGTTCTTCGGAAGGCATGATGCAAAAGCTGAAACTCTAGTACTTTGGCCACCTCATGTAAAGAGTTGACTCATTGGAAAAGACCCTGATGCTGGGAGGGATTGGGGGCAGGAGGAGAAGGGAACAACAGAGGATGAGATGGCTGGATGGCATCACGGACTTGATGGACGTGAGTCTGAGTGAACTCCAGGAGTTGGTGATGGACAGGGAGGCCTGGTGTGCTGCAATTCATGGGGTCGCAAAGAGTCAGACACAACTGAGCAACTGAACTGAACTGAACTGGAGTCAATTTCTAGGCAGGTTGGTAAGAAGTCTGGGGTCCCCAAGGAGGAGAATGGGGTCTGGGACTCTCAAAGCAGAGATAGGGGTCTGGAATTCTCAAGGAGGAGGAAAGGACAAACATCATTTTTTTCCCCCTCTATATTCCCTTAGTCTGTCACATAAAATGTTTTTTTCTTTAAGCCCAGAACTGATGATTACATAACAAACAACTCAGTTTAAACTCTGTACTAAGGATTATATGGATTGGGAAGATCCCCTGGAGAAGGAAATGGCAATCCACTCCAGTACTGTTGCCTGGAAAATCCCACGGATAGAGGGGCCTGGTATGCTATAGTCTATGGGGTCGCAAAGAGTCGTACACGACTGAGCGACTTCACTTCACTTCAAGGATTATATAACAACAATGTATCCTGCTTGAGGACAGTTTTTCCTTCCTGAAAACCTTCTGGCTAATCCTATTATCTTAAAAGGTAAATTATGGGAATGGGTCTAGTAAGATCTTTACAACCTTGAGACATTCTTTTGATTTATTGTAATAACTAATTTAAAAAGTATATAACTTCCTTGCTTAGACTAGCAAGGGGGACACTCTCTGTTTCCCTTCTGAAGTCTGTGTCAGAAGCTTTCTCTGTTCCTTTTTATACTTTAATAAAATTCTGCTATACAAAATCTCTTGAGTGATCAATCCTGGTCCCCGGTCCCAAAGCTAAATCTTCTTCACTGTTCACAGTTAAGCTATCACTACTTCAGGGGCCCTGAGTGTAGGTGGAACTGTTAGGGGAAACACACTGATTGAAACCGCCCACCCTGGCCAGGCACCATAGTAACCATTTGCATGAGTTGTTTTATGACAGGAGATCCTGATAAGGAATACAGAACTAATAAGCCACCACCAACTGGAAGAGTTCGGGAAAGGTCGAAAGAAGAAACCGCACGTCCGTCCACTTTCTGGAATCCCTCTCGCTAGCATCCATCTTGGCTGAGCGATGCATGCGCCACCAGGAAAGACTCTGAATTAGAATGATTGGCCAAAGACCACCTGGAAACTAATCCCATCACCATAAAACCCGAGACTGTGAGCCACGGCAGAGCAGTTCTCCTGGGTTCCCTTACCCTACTGCTCTCCACCCCGGTGCCCTTTCCCAATAAAATCTCTTGCTTTGTCAGCACATGTGTCTCCTAGGACAATTCATTTCTGAGTGTTTCTGGCCCTGGAAGGGGTCCCCCTTCCTGCAACAGAACCTCCCTGCTCCAGAAAAGGGAAGGGATCTCTCCATTACACAAGGCAAGGAGAAGGGAAGGGAGACAGGAGGAGGCTGTGGGTCTTAAGATGTGATGTCTCCCTGTGAACACCACCTCCCCCAACAAATCTTCAGAGAAACGCCACACAAGTGATGGAATGTTTCAGAATGTGATAGCCTGGGGACCTAGAGTTCGAACTGGGTTTAATCAGATCTCCAAGGGAGTAGATGAAGCTACAAAATGACTGAGATAAAGAAAAAGCAAATGTCCAAAGCTGACATGCTCTCCGCTTTGATAAATCAGCAGCCTGATGCGGTATCCCCTTTGTCACGGCACCGCAACTGGACAAGAGCTTGCCAGACCGTCAGAGGACTCCTCTGCTCCCTGCCCCAGCTAGGGACAGAGAATATCAGAGCTCTGTGATAATACCTGTAGAAGTCAGCTCTTCCGGACTCACCTGACACAACATGAATTCTTGATTCTGGAAACCAGACTCTTTTACATCAATGTCATTTTTGAAGTCTGGACAGATTGTGTCACCAGGGCAGCCTGGAGTCTTGCAATGAGCATTGGACCCAGAGCTTGGGGACTTCCCTGGAGCAGGTCACTCCCCTACCTCCACTCCCTCATCTGTACAACAGAGAGGATGGGCTGGGATGATCACAGAAGAGCTTTCCACGCAGAGAGTTCTGTGCACATCTTCCTTGCATTAGGATTTCATTCTGTGCTCCTAAAGCTGCCATTAATTAAAATTCAATTAACAGTCACAGCCAGGAAATCCAAAGTGAAGGGCTGACACTTCTGATTAATTGAGAGTGGCAGAAGAATAAAATGTGTGTGGGGGGAGGTGTGATAGGCAGATTCGGCATCCTGCTTGCCCTTTATTGAACTGACTCTCCCTGAATTGACTTAAATCCCAAATGCTTCTCCTCTGTGTCTGATATTTCACTCAAGGAGTGGTGTTAATTGGCTGCTGTGTTTCCAATCAGGAAGGACTACTTTTTGGCAAAACAAGGAAAAAGTTTCCTTATACTTTCTTAGAAGCAGGGGTTTCAAACTGGTGGCCCATGCGGAGACATGTTTAACTGCTCAAAATTCTACAAACTGGGGATATGTTCATATGAAGTACTGAGGTTACTGGTCTCTCTTGAAAATGATAAGGTCTGGATCCCATTTTCACATGGTGAAATGAGTAGAGCCAGGCAGAGGTTGTTTCCTTTAGCTGTGCAGGAGAATTCTTGTTTGCCATAGACCTCCCCACTCCCTACTATATTACCCAGCCTAATCTTTTCATTTATGCAATTTCCCCAGCTTTTGAGCATCACTGCCCTGGCACTGATGAGCTCTACACATAAAGAAGAATACTGACTGCTGTGGAAGTTGACTGGGGCCTCTCTTTCAAAGCCCTTATTCTGCAGGTGGAGAAACTGAGGTCAATAGAGAGGAAAGGATTTCTTCAACGCTGTGCAGGGAACTGGGTCACAGTGGCTAAACTAGGTCTCCTGACTCCTGATTCAGTGCTTCCCCACCCTCAGGACAGACCACACTGCAGCCTAGAGTGTGACCCACAAACTTGCCCAGGAGGGATATCAACTCGGAGTTCCAATGCAGTGATTCACTCACCCCTCCTCCAACTATAGCTGTCAATAGTCCTGAAGGACATTTTTTTTTTTTTTTAAGGTTCGTGGCTTCTGCCGCTTTTTTCTGTGCATCTCTGGAGACAGATGCACATGGTATCTCCATAGCAACTTTCAGTGATAAAAACAAAGGCTCTACTTCTCAGATGTAGAGTGCTCTGATGAAAAAGCAAGAAAACGGTTAAACTTCCCGAGGGGCGATGATTATCATGATGCCAGAGAAAACATGCTTTTGAAGAGCTTGGTGTTTAATGAACAGGGTTTAATAAATAGACCCAGGATTAGTTAACTCTTGGCTCTGCATGGCTTCGTGCAAATCACTTAACCTCTCTGAGCCTCAACTTTATGATCTTCTACCTGGAAATAAGTATAGTGTTTATGGAGTAATCAGGAGGACAGGACTGGCTAATACACCGAAAGAGCTTCTTTAGCACAGAACCTGGCCCATTGTAATTCCATTTACAGAGTGGCTTCTAAAAACTATATAACCACAATAATGCACAGCATTTTAACATTTTCAAAATGAGACTGTGTATTGTTTCCTGGGGTTCTTTGTTAATGTTGAGAAATAGGCAGAAGCCAACATTATTTCCATTCTGTGGGCTGAGGCATGGGTTCAACAAAAATCTCATTGTGTGTTCTCACAACAGCCTTAAGCGCTCTACTCTCGCCATTATTATTATTATGGGGCTTGTTTGCTAAGTGGATGAGTTTGGGAGTTAGGAATACTCTTGAGAGAAAAGAACAGAACTCTGGATTTTCTCTTAATAATAGACCCACATTCTAGTTTGTAGAAAGCCCTGTCTATTCAATCACTCATTTCTTGTTTCCTGAGTTAAAAGAGAGAGAGAAAGACAAATGACTGTTATTGATTAAAAATATAGAGCTAAAGAGCGAGGTGAATCCATTTCCTCCTGGTGACATCTTATTAGGCAGCTCCTCCGATACTCCTCCCCTCCTCTATGAAGTGGTATCTAGCCAAATGGCATTTCTTCTACAATCCCCAGATAACCATTTTAATTAAATTCACAAAAGCCATCCAACAGCATGGGTTCTGATTTCCCTTCACTCAGAGCACCAACTAGAAAAAAAAATCCCATCAGAGAAAAGACTGGCAAAAAATGCCTCCCCCTCCAAGTTGGGGTTGGTAACCAGATGGGAGAGTGGTGAACAAACGGTTACCTTCGGTGCTGTGACGAAGTGCTCCCATCTCTGTCCCATGGACTTGTCCTTATTGATTTTTTTTATTGTGCTTTTGCTTCCACCTGGGTCCCTGAGTGAGAAACAGCTTAATGAGTTTTCCGTTTCTAGAGCCTCAGTTTATTACAAGTACTTTTAAGAAAAGCAATAAATCGGTGATGGATGGTGGCACTTCTCTGCTGTGATCTCCCCCCTTCCTGTACTCAGGAAACAGTGGGAGGGGCAGTGCTCCATGGCCGGGGTCTTGTGAGTGGGAATCGAGGTCAGGAGAGACCGCAGCCTGCGGGGTAGGGCCTGAGGGAGGTGCAGCGTATTTGTCCACATTCTGCTTCTATCTGCATCTTGGACTCGGGTCCTCTAGCAGACTCCAGAGCAGGTCTGTGGTTCCTCTTGGGGGTGAATTGAAAAGCATGTTTGGTTCTGAATCTCTGCCTACTCTGGTGCCTAAGGGTCTCACATCAGGGACAATTCTGAGGGACACAGAGAGAATTTCTGGCTGTGCTTGCTGTGGGGAGGGTGCTGGGAGAAGCTTGTGGGATGAGTTACACAATGAAAATCACAGGTTCGGAGTTTACTGAGTAAAAGTTCTATACAATCCTACATGCAAGATGCTTCTGTGCATTCTCGCTGAATCACCTCAGTACCACCTTGTTATGCAGATATTTATCATCTCATTTTACAGATGAGAAAACAAACTCGGGGTCTTCAGTCACTTGCCCAGATGCATACTTACAATGGATCTAAGGACCATCCCTTGGGTGGGTCCCTCCAGGGCCCTGTACCTAATTTTTGTATTTTAACTTTGTATTATTTTTCTTAAAGTGCCCCTCTCCCCAACTGAATAAACTTCAGGTCCCACAAAACCTGGATCTCCCTCGTGGGTTGTAACTTTCTGAGTAGGAGACTGAAGCCCCAGTAAGTCTCGAAAGTGACCTACCTAGAACCCTTCATCTGAAACCCATGGGACCAGATGTGCTGCCAAATTCAGAATTTTGGCATTTTGCAATGGAAATATGCTGTATGTATACAACATATTGGGGGCAGGAGGAGAAGGGGACGACAGAGGATGAGACGGCTAGACGGCATCACCGACTTGATGGACATGAGTTTGAGTAAACTCTGGGAGTTGGTGATGGACAGGGAGTCGGACAAGACTGAGCATCTGAACTGAACTCAATACTACATACTAACATAATCTTGCCAGTGGGCTTTGAGGCACCACCTTTTAATTCAACATGTTAATATTTCTGCAGCAGTGTATATGAATATGTACACTAGGTGGGATAACAACTACAAATAGCTTCAAGTTTTGCCACCAGATCAGTTTGGTTCATGTCAGACTTTGCTGCTAAACTGAGTTATGGAAAAAAACTGAGTTTTCAGAGCCTTTTGGATTTTGGACTTGTGGCTACAGGGTGGTGGAGCTCTGCTGACAAGCAAGCTGGAAGGCTCAGTAACGACCTCTACGTTTGTAACAACTGATTGATTGATCTCTTGATCTCTCCATTCATCCATCCATCTCCTTTTTCCCTGCAGAAAGGATTTTTAGATGTCTAGGAGCCTTTAAATCGGTTGGCTGGTTGTCACTCAGCATAGAGGAGGGGCTAGAAGGAATGAGACAGCCAGACCAGTTTGACTGTGGGGAGGCACCAACAGGAATCTAGACTCCTCAAGGGCTGCTGGTCAGGGGAGAAGCTCAGATAGGAGCCAGAGGTGAACCTTACTTACTGACTGGTTTTTGTGGCATGGGGGTCTGAGTAGCAGAATCAAAGGCTTTTACCAGCCCCAGTGGAGAGGGGGATGTGTGCGCTCTTTGTTAGCAGAGCCTTGCCGGGCATCTCCTAGCTCACAGCCTCGATGCCCGAGGAATGCATACAGGGTGAAAGTCGGGCTTTGGAGGGCGGGGTGAGAGTGTGCCTTCAAGCTTTTTGTAAGACTTTATGTTTGATTACACAATAAAAAGCCCTCTGAATAATTAACAGTGAAGCTCATTTAATGTCTCGAAAGTGACCTACCTAGAACCCTTCATCTGAAACCCATGGGACCAGATGTGCTGCCAAATTCAGAATTTTGGCATTTTGCAATGGAAATATGCTGTATGTATACAACATATTGGGGGCAGGAGGAGAAGGGGACGACAGAGGATGAGACGGCTAGACGGCATCACCGACTTGATGGACATGAGTTTGAGTAAACTCTGGGAGTTGGTGATGGACAGGGAGTCGGACAAGACTGAGCATCTGAACTGAACTCAATACTACATACTAACATAATCTTGCCAGTGGGCTTTGAGGCACCACCTTTTAATTCAACATGTTAATATTTCTGCAGCAGTGTATATGAATATGTACACTAGGTGGGATAACAACTACAAATAGCTTCAAGTTTTGCCACCAGATCAGTTTGGTTCATGTCAGACTTTGCTGCTAAACTGAGTTATGGAAAAAAACTGAGTTTTCAGAGCCTTTTGGATTTTGGACTTGTGGCTACAGGGTGGTGGAGCTCTGCTGACAAGCAAGCTGGAAGGCTCAGTAACGACCTCTACGTTTGTAACAACTGATTGATTGATCTCTTGATCTCTCCATTCATCCATCCATCTCCTTTTTCCCTGCAGAAAGGATTTTTAGATGTCTAGGAGCCTTTAAATCGGTTGGCTGGTTGTCACTCAGCATAGAGGAGGGGCTAGAAGGAATGAGACAGCCAGACCAGTTTGACTGTGGGGAGGCACCAACAGGAATCTAGACTCCTCAAGGGCTGCTGGTCAGGGGAGAAGCTCAGATAGGAGCCAGAGGTGAACCTTACTTACTGACTGGTTTTTGTGGCATGGGGGTCTGAGTAGCAGAATCAAAGGCTTTTACCAGCCCCAGTGGAGAGGGGGATGTGTGCGCTCTTTGTTAGCAGAGCCTTGCCGGGCATCTCCTAGCTCACAGCCTCGATGCCCGAGGAATGCATACAGGGTGAAAGTCGGGCTTTGGAGGGCGGGGTGAGAGTGTGCCTTCAAGCTTTTTGTAAGACTTTAGTTTGATTACACAATAAAAAGCCCTCTGAATAATTAACAGTGAAGCTCATTTAACGTTGATTCTGCCTGCCTCTCCCCCGAGTAATCAAATTAGGGAATATTCAAAATCCAGCCAGAGAAAGGAGCAATACTTCAGTCCTATAAACAATATTTAAACTAGCGGTGCTTTTGAAGTCTGATTTAAGGCTCACCAACTGGAAGCTTTAGCATTTTTGCTTTGGAGCGTTTTCTTTCAAGACCACAGGGCTTTTCTCGCCTTTTCCCTTTGCTAACTCAGCCCCTGCTGTGCCTCCAGCCTTCTTCTTGAAGTTCAAAAGCAGCCCCTCTTTCCCCTTTAAAATTAAATCTGGTCCCGGCCAAGCTTTCAAAATCTTAAATATTCAGACCCAATTGGGAAGATGGAGGTTTATCGTTCACACAGACTTCGAAGATGACCCAAAATCTATTGCAACTTCAGGCAGCAGGTTAAATGAGCTAAAAATGCAGCAGGCTTCCCAGGGATCTTAAAAAGCCCTGAGCATTGCTCTTGCAAAGCCATTGATAAAGAAAGGGCCTGGTTAGACAGGATTGGTCTCTCTGATGTTTCATTTTCAGTAGCAAATAAACCAAACAGGAGGATCAATAGGGAGAGAACAGGAAATAACCTGAGCATTGTTGTCCACAGTGGGCTGGCTGCACACACCTCAAGCAAGGAGGGCAGGCAGGCTGGTGTTCCTTCCCAAGGCCTGGAGGCACAGTCAGAGCCCTTTACCCACTGGGGTCCCAGGTTCTCCTGGCTCTCTGAAGTCGGGTATAGCTCTGTGACTCGCTTTGTTAAAAAAACAAAAACGAAAACAAAACATGAGTGCAAGTGACTGGTAGCTTGTAGGGAGGATGCTTTACGGGCCAGTGCTCAAGTCAGACTCCCTTTTCTGCTGTGCTGATGGGGAAGCTTAGGCCGAGATGGAATTCCTATCAGCCTGGGCCCCCGGGTGACTGAGGTGAGCAGACTCCCGTGTGGATTACATGTACAGGGTGAGCGAATGTGAGCTTGGGCTGTGCTAAGTGGCTGAAATCGGGGGGGGGGTTGATGATCGTCCTGGCAGCTTACTTTACCTGACCTAATTGATAGCTCTGATTTATTGTCTGTGTGATCTCAGGCCAGTCTCTCTGAGCATCAGAACCAGGAAAAGGGGCATATCTGGGTAGTTAACTGTGCGTTTAAGAATCTGGTGGACCAGCTGTCTGAGTCTCTGCCTGCCCTGCTGCTTCTGAGATGTGCAATTTTTTCTTTCTTATTATATTGACCCTCTCTGAGCCTCAGTGTCCTCAACTGTCAAATGGGGAAATAGTAGCTGAGCCAGAGGATGATTCGAGTGAAGATGCAAAGAAATGGGCTTGTTAGGAGCTTGGCAGGATGGAGAACTGAATACAGCTGAACTAGGAACTACCATGTGCTCTTTTTGAGAGACATCTCAGTGTGGTATGGAGGAGGCGCTGGGGGTGGGTAGGAGGCACTCAGGCACATCCGTCGGGGAGAAGCCGCTGCGATCCTCAGACCACAGTCGCTCCCTGCTAAAGCTTTCCGGGGGATTCTGTCGGCTAGACATCACGGGAAGGGGTCGCTGAGCACTGTTGCATCTCTTCTAACTCTGGGTGCCACTTAAAGACATCTAACCACAGTGCAATCTGGGTAATTTTCTCAAGTGCTTCACTCGCTCTTTCTGAATCCGCATTTACTTCTGCGGGTAGAGGGTCTACTGGCGGGTTTAGGACATGTTCACGAGTCCACGGCTGGAGATGGAGGATGGAGGTACCTGCTGACTTTGTAGCAGGGAGAGGCCGGAGGTCAAAGCTCCAGTGTTCTCCCTGGCCAGGGTGCTTGCCCCACCTCTAGAGTAATAGGCTCTCTGGCTGCCCAGCCATGTTCTCCCACTCCTGCAGAGATGTCTGCTTGAATACAGGAGTGGGAGGATCAGTGCAGGGGAAATCAGAGACTTCACTCAGATGACTTCACTCAGTCACCTTCTGTGTGAGTCTTCCCCTGACGACTCAACTTAAAAGTACCCCACTACCCTGTCACTGTCACATCACCCTGTCAATTTCTTCAGGACGCCCACTGCTATCTCAAATATCTTGATTATTACGTGTTTATTATCTGCTGCTCCCATCACCTCCCTTGTAATAGAAGCTCCAGAGGGCAGGGACAATGTCTGTTTTTCCCACGGGGGCATCCCCAGGAGTGCCTGAAAAAAGTAGGTTTGAGGAAAATGAGGCTTTCTGGGGTGGGGGTGGTGGGGATGCATGATAAAGGGAAAACAACTTAGTTTAATAATTACTATTATGTGTGTTGTTCAGAACAATGCTGCATTTTTTTTTAAAGTGACAGTCTGGCAAACACTCAAGATCTTGAGAGAATTGGTTAAGTATGTTGATGAACCCCAAAGGTATTACAAGAAGTTTTGACATGGAGAGATAATCCCCGTGTATTAAGGTAAACAACAAAAATTTAGTTGCAGAACAAAAAATGTAGACTAGCTTTTTTTTTCTAAAGGAAATTATATATTTACATGTCATATGATCTTAGTAAGTTATGGTCCCTTTTTATATCCTGGCAAGTAATACTTCATAATGAGTTATCCTTCTTTATTTTTTTGATATTGGATTATTTCCTAAATTAATTGAAGATTTTTGGGCTTTAGCTAGAAACAGAGGAAACGATCATTTAGTGGTTAAGTGCAGATGCTTTGCACCTGGGCTTTGTTGTTCTTTAGTCACTCAGTCGTGTCCAACTCTTTGCGACCCCATGGACAGCAGCACACCAGGCTTCCCTGTCCTTCACCACCTCCTGGAGCTTGCTCAAACGTATGTCCATTGAGTCAGTGATGCCATCTAACCATCTTGTCGTCTGTTGTCCCCTTCTCCTCCTGCCTTCAATCTTTCCATGCATCAGGGTCTTTCCTAATCAGTCAGCTCTTCACATCAGGTGGCCTAAGTATTGGAGCTTCAGCATCAGTCTTTCTAATGTATATTCAGGATTGATTTCCTTTAGGATGGACTGGCTGGATCTCCTTGCAGTCCAAGGGACTCTCAAGAGTCTTCTCCAGCACCATAGTTCAAAAGCATCAATTCTTTGGTACTCAGCTTTCTTTCTTGTCCAACTCAAGACATCCTTACATGACTACTGGGAAAACTATAGCTTTGACTAGATGGACCTTTGCAGTAGGCAAAGTCTCTGCTTTTTAATATGCTGTCTAGGTTTGTTACAGCTTTTCTTCCAAGGAGCAAGTGTCTTTTAATTTCATGGCTGCAGTCACCATCTGTAGTGATTTTGGAGCTCGAGAAAACAAAGTCTGTGACTGTTTTCCTTGTTTTTCCATCTATTTGCCATGAAGTGATGGGACCAGATGCCATGACCTTAATTTTTTGAATGTTGAGTTTTAAGCCAGCTTTTTCACTCTCTTCTTTCACCTTTATCAAGAGGCTCTTTATTTCCTGTTCACTTTCTGGGCTACCTGGGTTCAAATCCTGACTTTTACTACCTGTGTAACTTACAGCAAGTTACTTAAATTCTCTTTGCTTCAGTTTCCTTATTTTTAAGTCAGAATGAGGGTCAAACGAGGTCACATCTCCTGACCAGTGCCTGACATAGAAACCACTCATGTGACAGCTAGTTTCCTTTTAACACAGTGGCTAGATTTAGGTACCTGTGTCATATTTGAAGTGCTTTATACGTAGAAAGGCATCTATCTTTTTCTAAAGGAGCCAGTGGGTTCTTTGGGCCTAGAAGCCCAGCCCTTGAGTGTCTGGACTCTCTTAATGAAAGTCAAAATTATTTGGAGTCTCCAGCTGAGAGTGGGTCTAGGGCTTCCCTGGTGGTCTATGATTAAGAATCCGCCTTGCAAGGCAAGGAACATGGGTTCGATCCCTGGTCTGGGAAGATCCCACATGCCGTGGGGCAGCTGAGCCCATGAGCCACAACTTCTGAGCCCGTGCTCCAGAGCCCTTCAGCCGCAACTACTGTAGCCTGTGTGCCTGGAGCCTACTCTGCAACAAGAGAGGCCACTGCAGGGAGAAGCCCATGCACAGCATGAAGCGCAGCCTCTGTTCACCGCAACTAGAGAAAGCCTGCATGCAGCGAGGAGCCACTAAAACCAAAGATGAAATAAGTAAATAAATCTTAAAAGAAAAAGAGTGGGTCCAGGAATTCCTTGGTGGCCTCCTGGTCAGGATTCCAGGTTTCCACTGCTATAGCTGCATAATGCAGTCAAAAAAGGAAAAAGAAAAAAAAAGAGCGGGTCCAGTGGTGTCTCTGGGACAGCCGAGGCGATAAGACACAGCCGACTGTGCTGCCCACGCAGCGCCAGGCCAGAGCACTGACTACCCGACTGTGGAGGCTCAGGGCCCTTGGAGCAGCTCCTTCCCTCTGGCTGAAAGGTAAATCGGCAACTTCTCACTCCCCTCTTTGACCTGGGGTCTGCCCTGTTCTTTCCCGCTGAGTGGGACTAGGAAGAGGCGTCACTAAGGCTTCTATTGATGACCTTCGTTTACCTTGAGTATCCATTTAGTGTAAACATTCATTTTTTTTTTTCTGCAGAAATATGTTTGACAATAGGGTGCTGTCCTAGTTCCCTCTGGGAGTAAAATGCTCTATATGGTATATTGTCTCATATTCCCATTCTAAAATGCCAAAAAAGAAAAAAAAAGGGCCACAATTTTGAAATGCAGCTGGCCCCAAAGGTTTGAATAAAAATCTGTGGCCCTTCATGTATAAAACAAGTCTTACTTTGCCTAAACAGAAGCTTCCATCTCTCAGAGGAGGGTAATTAGCACATTCATTATTGAAGGCTTTGTTTCCGCTCTCTTTGGACCTGATCATCTTGTCAATTGAAATAAACTCTTGCTAGAAGTAGAATTAATGAGGATACTAGAAAATGATAATGTGTTTCTATTGCCACACGATGAAATCGGGGAGATTTTTTTGCTTTCTAAATAAAGTGGAGACTCAGACACAACTCAGAAGGACATCCTAAAATCTGTCATCTCTCCACTTTCCCGACCATCCACCCATCTACCAAATATGGGATCTTCCTGAGATGAACAAAGGTCATGTTTGTAGCACACCTGCTGCCAGTTAGTAAAATTTTGCTGCCTGTAGAAAGCCCACTTTGAGGTACTGAATCACCCCACTTTCTTTCTATAGAATCCATAATGGGGCAGGGACTAGACCTACAGCCATCATTACATCTAATAGAAATGAAACCTCTAGGAACCTACAGGTCCCAGAAGATGGATGTTTCCTTTTGGAAAATGCATGGTGGGTATCAGGACTCAGGGTTTATGTTTCAAGCACTTCAGTAACAGGAGATGCTTGCTGCTTGATCGTGGAAACTCAGAAAATCTCAGTCAGGAGAACTGAAGACTTGGTATTTTCCTTGTGGGGTCATTCCCTGGATTGCCCATCTTTGCAACCAGATTTGGGTTGAACTCATGTAGCTTCTCCACCCCTCCCTCTCCATCTCTTTGTATATTTTTCCATTCACTCAGTGAACATAGCTCTCAGCCACTGGCAAAATTCTGCTCAGAGGTGTATTTCTTCCCTCGCCCTAAGTCTCAGTGGTATTGACAGTCACATCCCTAACTGCTCCTTAAAATCAGGATTCTGATCTTGAACAGCTACCATTTAATGAACACTCACTGTGTCCTCAGACATCATGCTGAATGTTCTACATACTTTATCTTGCTTAATCCTTATAAGAACTCTTCTGGTTCTGTTCTTGCAGACAACTTGACTCTCCTTAAAGAAACAACACCTTGCACGCCTGCCTGTTCCTCGCTCTGCCTTGTATGCGCCCACAGTTCCTATGACAGTGGCCTCACGGCTGCTGAGGAGCCCTGCTCTCTGGTGGAGACGCATCTAACACTTTTCATGCCTTAGATAACAGGTGCTGGAGCTTCTGCCTGAGCAAAGTCAGCTGCTCCTGGGACCTGAACACAGAATATTCCCTTGGGTCCAAGTGGAGAAACAGTTTTTAGTACATACTAAAAAAAAGAGAGAGAGAGAGGAAACAAAACCTTAAAAGAAAGGGGAAAAACAGGAGAATGGGAAGAGTAGATGGGAAGGGGACAGGAGGAGAATAGGAAGAGGATCAGATGATGAACAGTGCAGGGAGACAGGATCCAGGAAGAGGGCTGGAGAGAACCTAGCTGTGCTGAGTTGGGCTGGGATGGTTGGCCAGCCAGTTTTTGTGGTGTGAATACACTCGCCCTGGCTGACTGATATTGAGCTTCCCGTGTGATGTTACTGCATGTGGAATTGGGGAAGAGATGCTAGGAGGGTGTGCACACGAGGGTTCTCACTGCTACAGTTTGGACCCAACAGGATAGTGCTCCTATAAGCAACCTACCACCCCTTAAAAAAAAAAAAAAAACAGGAGAACGACGGGGGAACCCACAGGAGCTTCTGCCCCACCAATCACCCAGGTAGAAGGGTTGAGACCTACTTGGGATTCCAGCAGGTGATCACAGGCTTCATGGTATGGTGGCTGTGGTCGATAGTTAGGGCCTCCAGGAGCCAGTGGAGGACACAGAGCTGGCGGAAGATGGGCTCGCTGCAAAGACAGAGAGCAGGAGTCCAGGGGGATCCTGTTACAGCAACGTTCTTCACAACGGTGGCGACAGACAGGACTTGTGCTGGCTCCTGGCTGGAGAGGTGTTGCCAGGCTCTGGGTGTGTGGCACTATGTCTTGTGCACAGCAGTAAAGCTTTGCAATGGGCTCCTGAGCTATGTTTTGGGCCCGTTTTTGCAGGTGAGGGATCTGAGGCTCAGAGGTGAGGAGCTTGGGCAGGTCACTGGGCCAGGTAGCAGAACCATGATCAGACATGAGATGACCCCACGCCAGTTGCTGGGAGTCGGCATGCATAGCAGGAAGGAACAAAGGAGGGGCCCGAAAGGCAGCGGTCTTGACTCAGGCAAACAAGAGGATTCAATGAAATGGACATCCAACTATTCATCTGACAAAAATACAATAAATATCCTAGCAGTGTCTAAAACATCTGGAAACACAGGGAAATTAGTGTATTTATCATACGTCTTCCCTTCCCCCTACTCCAGTTAACAACGGAACTCACTGCTTTAAATTTATAAATCCTTTGCCCTCAGATGTAGCTGGATGTTGAGCAAAACCACACTGAATACATTATTTGAAAGTGTAACTAAGACACTGTTTTAAAATAGGCTTAACCTATATTTTGTGACTTGGCGGCAATTTGTATTTTGATGAGCCAGACACTGAGAAGGACACTTGACACACAGTGTTTGTTGTCGTTCAGCTGCTCAGTCATGTCCGACTCTTTACGCTTCCCTGTCCTCCACTATCTCCCAGAGTTTGCTCAAATTCATTCAGGTCGGTGATGCTACCTAACCATCTAACACGGTATTTAATTCTCCCTGAACCCTGCTGGGTAAAAATCATATATGAATATTAGAGAAGAGGAAACGGAGGCTTAGAGAGGGGCAATCAGTGTGCTCTGGGTCACACAGCTTGCTGCTGACAGAGATGGGATGAATATCCTATTTAACGCCACCAACAGCCCTATAAAAGGGCGCCTCTACACCATCCTTTCTGCAGACAAGGGACTTGGGGAAGTAAAGTGAGCCACCTGAGGTCACACTAGGATTGGTGAGGGTTTGAACCTGCATCTGTTTAATCCAGAGACTGTTCTTTTGTGGACCTGAGCTGTTTGCGGTGCTGGTTTGGGCCCAGTGCGGGGGCCACCCTGAGCAAGGGTGGCACAGGGTTAACTCACTGCCTGCATTCTTCCTGGAAACGAGGGGAGTCCTAACCAGCCGCCCCTCCTTGCCTGGTTCCTCCTCTTACACTAATGCGCCAGATGCCTCCATTAGAACCTGTGTAAGTGCTCTTCTCTGAAACTGCTCCTGGCTTGATCGATGCTCCCCAGGGTTCCTGGGCCTCGTGCTTAGAGGGGCATGCAGGCACCCACCCTCCAGCTTCCAGGAAGGCCTGGCTCCCGAGGTGGAACCTGAGCCCTGGGGCTCAAGTGTGGAGCTGGCCCAGAGAGTCCCTCAGCTTGCAGGGGAGCTGCTTCCAGGCACCCCACGCACAGCCCCCATGTTCTGGGGTGGACGTGTCCACCAGGTATTAGGAAAACTAGAGTCAGCAGCTCGCTCGCTCTCTTTTTCTGATAAGCCCCTCCCTTCCTTTGTTTCCCTTCTGCTTTAAAGAAACTGCAAGCCCACGGTCCTCCTCCCCTTCCTCTTCCTCCCTATACCATCTTGATCCCCACAGGGTAAGTGCGTGCTGGCAGCTCTGGGTGCCAGCAGTAGCAGTGGCTGGGCCATGTGCAGACACCCCCTTTTTGTTGCATCACACGGGGCCAAGGGGCAGGTGAGCCTCAGAAGGGACAGGAACAGGCACAAGCCTGGCCCTTTCTTTCTCTTGCTGAAAATCTTCAAACTCCCTAACCATCTGAATGAATGATGTCCCCCCTCCATTCACAAGCTGAAGTCCTTAATCCCTAGCATCGTGGATGGTGACTGTACCTTTAAAGAGGTGATGAAATTAAAATGAGGCTGTTAAGGTGGGTCCTAATCCAATCTGCCCAGTGTCCTTATGAGAAGAGGAGGTGTGACACACAAATGCTAGAGGCATGCTCACAGAGGAAAGACTGCGTGAGGCCAAGGAGAAAGGACTCAGGAGAAACCAATACGTGGGCCCCTTGACCTTGAGCTTCCAGCCTCCAGAACTGGGAAAGCATGCATTTCTGTTTGGGAATGTCTGGGCCACCTGCTCTGTGGTGTCTTGTTATGATGGCCCTGGCAAACCAACACCCCTTCCATGGGAGAGACTGTCCCCTCCTCAGCCCCGAGTCTCCCTGCCCCACTGTGCTGCCATCTGCAGCCTGGTGCAGTTCTGCTCAGAGGCACAAGCTTGCCGTACTCTCTCTGCACTGTGTTGAAACCCTAGCTGTGCCATCTACTAGCTATGTGATCTTGGCCGAAGTACTTAATTTTCCCGAGTCTCAGTTTTCTCATCTGTATGATGGTGGTAATCATTCCAGTGAAGATGAGGTGAGGCGTTCAGCACTGTTCTGTGCTCCTGATACACACTCCCTTTCCTCCTCCTCCTCCTCCTCCTCCTCTGCCTCTCAGTGACTGGGTCTCAGCTCAGATGTCACCTCCAGCAGGAAGCCTTCCTTGATTTCTCTAGCCTCCTCTCTCTGAGGGGGTTCTAAAGCCTCCCTACCCTTACAATGTGTCCCTTTGTCCATACACATTGTGTCCCTGCTGTCTCATAACTGCTTGTCTCCCCAGCCCACAAGCCAGGGAGCTTCAGAGTATTATCTACCACAAGCAATTCTGTGCCAGGCACAGAGTAGGCTCAATACATTTCTGGCTACTAAATGGGATATGGTGGGAATAAACTGGTTTGGATCTGACATTTTCTGGAGCTGAAAATCTGGGCACAATTCTTATGTGTACAACCACAGAGGTAACAAAGGAGAGTGGCAACAATAGCAAAATGACAATAATAGTAAACACGTCCCAGAGAGCATTTACTCTGTGCCAGACACTGTTTTAGCTGCTCTACATCCATTAAAGTCATTCTTGTATCAACACTTTGAGGAAGGTACTATCAGTATCCCCATTTTTCAGATGAAGAAACTGAGATCCTAGAAATCACCCAAGGTCAAAAAGGCAGCAAATGGCAAAGCTGGAACCTGAGCCCAGATAGCTTGGTTACTGAATCTGTGTTCTAACCATCAGCACAAAGTTGATGTCTCTTGTTACAGGACAGAGCCCTCTTTCCCTTTTCAGCAGAACAGGGTTTCATCCAATGGGTTTGGATCTTTTTTTTTCATTTATAAAAAGTGCCTTAAAAATGTGTGCACAAATGTTTACAGCAGTTTTTGTTCGTAATTGCTCAGAATTGGAAGTAACCTTTAGAGACGTATGGGTAAATAAACTGTGGTACATCCAGACAATGGACTGTTATTCAGTGTTAAAAAGAAATGGGCTATTAAGCCATGAAAAGCCAAGGAGAAATCTCAAAGGCGTATCACTAAGTGAAAGAAGTCAGTCTGAAAAGGCTACGTACTGCATGGTTCCAACAATATGACGCGCTGGAAAGCACAAAACCATGGACAAAGCAACAGGATCAGGAAAAGGATCGGTGGTTGCCAGGGGCTGGGAATGGGCGAGGGAAGAATAGGCAGAGTAAACAGGATTTTTAGGGCAGCGAAAATACTCTGAATAATACATGAATGGATGGATACATGTTGTTCTACATTTGTCTAAACCCATAGAATGTATACCACCAAGAACAAACCCTAATGTAAACCAGGGGCTGTGGGTGATTGTGCGGTGGCACTGTTGGTTCATCAGTTCTATCACATAGCCCACTCTGGTGGGGGATGGACACACTGGGGAGGCTGGGCAGAGGGAGGAGGTAAGTGGGAAATCTCGACACTTTCCACTCAATTTTACTCTAAACCTGAAACTGTTCCCAGAGAGCATTTACTCTGTGCCAGACACTGTTTTAGCTGCTCTACATCCATTAAAGTCATTCTTGTATCAACACTTTGAGGAAGGTACTATCAGTATCCCCATTTTTCAGATGAAGAAACTGAGATCCTAGAAATCACCCAAGGTCAAAAAGGCAGCAAATGGCAAAGCTGGAACCTGAGCCCAGATAGCTTGGTTACTGAATCTGTGTTCTAACCATCAGCACAAAGTTGATGTCTCTTGTTACAGGACAGAGCCCTCTTTCCCTTTTCAGCAGAACAGGGTTTCATCCAATGGGTTTGGATCTTTTTTTTTTCATTTATAAAAAGTGCCTTAAAAATGTGTGCACAAATGTTTACAGCAGTTTTTGTTCGTAATTGCTCAGAATTGGAAGTAACCTTTAGAGACGTATGGGTAAATAAACTGTGGTACATCCAGACAATGGACTGTTATTCAGTGTTAAAAAGAAATGGGCTATTAAGCCATGAAAAGCCAAGGAGAAATCTCAAAGGCGTATCACTAAGTGAAAGAAGTCAGTCTGAAAAGGCTACGTACTGCATGGTTCCAACAATATGACGCGCTGGAAAGCACAAAACCATGGACAAAGCAACAGGATCAGGAAAAGGATCGGTGGTTGCCAGGGGCTGGGAATGGGCGAGGGAAGAATAGGCAGAGTAAACAGGATTTTTAGGGCAGCGAAAATACTCTGAATAATACATGAATGGATGGATACATGTTGTTCTACGTTTGTCTAAACCCATAGAATGTATACCACCAAGAGCAAACCCTAATGTAAACCAGGGGCTGTGGGTGATTGTGCGGTGGCACTGTTGGTTCATCAGTTCTATCACATAGCCCACTCTGGTGGGGGATGGACACACTGGGGAGGCTGGGCAGAGGGAGGAGGTAAGTGGGAAATCTCGACACTTTCCACTCAATTTTACTCTAAACCTGAAACTGTTCTAAAAAAAAAATAAGGTCTTACTGAAAAAATAAAGTGTCTCCAACCCAAAGATCTCTCATCTCACGTGCAGCAAAACAGAGAGACAGAAAGAAAGTGTCCCCAGAAACGTGCTTGATAGAAACTGTTCCTTTTTCACAGTGATTGCCTGTCAGGTCAAAGCACAATATCTTCAATGTTATCAAATTAAAAGAGAAAGCATTTATTTTCTTAAATGTAGGGCATAACAGATGGAAATGCTAACCAGGGTGCACAAAGCCTGCTTCTAAAATCCTAGTGGTCAGAACTCTGGGAGAGCTCCCAGGGGTCTGTGTACCTCTAAGCAGCCCACTCTATTGAAACGGCCACACCAACCAGAATACAAGTAGGCATCTACATCCCTGAGAAGAAAACAACGTTTTGTCCTTTTACAAGAGAAATCAGAAAATGCATATAAGGCACCCCAGGCTGACTGTCGAGGGCAAACCAGGATAGTGGCTGTAGGCACATTCGCTTAGGAAGGGTTGTAAGGACAGTCCAGTCAGCTCTGAGAGGAGAGGACAGGCTGTCCTCTTTCCTGCAGACAGCACCTCACCTCTCTCTCTCTCTTTTTTTTAAGATAAGTATCCAGTCTTCCTTGGCATCATTGAACTGATAGCCATATAGTCATTTGAGAATTTTCAGCTGGTTCTAGGATCACTCCTATTGGGACTGAAACCCACCTCGGCTGGAGTGAAGACTTGGAATTTGAGAACTGACCCAGCAGGCTCTGCCCGGTGCTGATGCCCAGTGCCCAGAATGATGATGCAACTGCCTGGGTTCTCCACCCCTCCCTGTACCATGTACTTTACAGCGTGATCTGGCGTCTCTCGCATCAGGAGGTAGAATCTTCCTTTCCCCCATCCCTTGTATCTGGGCGTGCCTGAGGTCTTGTTTGGCCAGTCGGACACAGTGGGAAGGTCCTTGGGTCCTTGAGCCTAAGCCTTAAGAGGCTTTGAGTGCTCAGGCTCTCGTCCTTGGAGCCCTTCCTGAGAGCCAAGTCCAGCTAGCATGCTGCGTGATGACAGTGATGGTCCCTCCTGTCACCCTAGCCACCAACCAACCAACAGACCTGGGTGTAAGGTCCTGCCCTGGATGGGCCTGCTGCCAGCCTCCCATGCACATGCAAGCCCAGCCTGGACCAGCGGAACTGATTCGGACAAGCAGACCCACCCAGCTGACCTGCAGACTTTGAACAATAAACGGTCGCTCTTTCAAGCTACTCTACTTTGAGATGCTCTGTCATACAGCAACATATTACTGTTACAGTCTTCAAATGCAGCCAGAGCCTCTTAATAGCCAAGGAAGAGAAAGGTCTACCCTAGCCACCAACCAACCAACAGACCTGGGTGTAAGGTCCTGCCCTGGATGGGCCTGCCACCAGCTTCCCACGCACATGCAAGCCCAGTCTGGACCAGCGGAACTGATCCGGACAAGCAGACCCACCCAGCTGGCCTGCAGACTTTGAACAATAAACGGTTGCTCTTTCAAGCTACTCTACTTTGAGATGCTCTGTCATACAGCAACATATTACCATTACAGTCTTCAAATGCAGCCAGAGCCTCTTAATAGCCAAGGAAGAGAAAGGTCAACCTTCAGTCTACTGCAGGAGTGTGTGCCTGTGTTTGCAAGTAAAACTTTATTGGAACACAGCCACATCATCCATTCACTGTTACTTTCACGCTGCAACGACAAAGCACAGCTGACCCTCTGCATCTGTGGATGCAGAGGGCTGACTATACTGCTCCCATTTATATTCATAAAAGACATGAGCATTACAGATTTTGGTGTCTGTGGAAGGTCCTGGAACCAATCCCCCACAGATACCTGTCTGCAGGTGCCAGAGAGATCATCTGGTCTGCAAAGCCTGAAATATTTACTGCCTGTTCCCTTTCCCTCTAGGAAAGAGGTTGCTGACCCCTGTTCCAGGCCATAACAAATAACAGCCACCACTGTGATCGCCACCACTACCATCCTCATCGTCCAACAACTTGACACAAAGGTCTGAT
The DNA here is from genome assembly GCA_006408675.1 of Madoqua kirkii. Classification (NCBI taxonomy): domain Eukaryota; kingdom Metazoa; phylum Chordata; class Mammalia; order Artiodactyla; family Bovidae; genus Madoqua; species Madoqua kirkii. Next base: position 5,512 of record SJYC01129772.1, on the reverse strand, counting down.
TTTAAAGTCAGGAGAATTTTGTGAGAATTTTGGCAGGTTCTACCTTCTCTCTGGGCTTCAGTTTCCCCATCTAGCACTGAAGGAAGATGAGCAAAAAACTCCAGTCACTTTTGCAATTGATGTAAACCTGTATTTGCTCAGATCAAAGGAAATCGGTTTTGGGACCTAGGAATATGTGTTTTTCCAGGCATTTCCTTACCTTGCCATTCCCCTTACCCAAGTCCTGATCCTCAAATGATTCAGATTCAAGTAAAAGCCTAAGAACCACTTATTTACATCATTTGGGTTCAGAAGGCTTGTCTATGGAGAGACATATGGAAGTGTAAGTGTTTCCAAGGGTCATTATGAGAAACTGCAAAACTTACTTTTGTAAAGAAATGTTTTTAAGAACATCCAATTGAGGCTGCCAGTTGGAATGTCCCTAAACAAACAAGTCTGTGATGAAACCAGTCATAATATCCATCAAAGGGAGATAGGAGAAAAGTGGGGAGTGGTGCTCATGAAAAGTGGAAATACTAGTAAGGGAGAGGAATGTGTCCAAATACATGGTGTCGATGGTGATGACGATGGTGACGAGGAGGATGGTGATACGGTCAATGGTGCTGGTGATGATGATGATGATGATGTTGTCAACAGTGTTGGTAATGGTGGAATTATCCACCCACAAAATAAGTGCTCTTATTAATGACTTGACATATTGTCCTAGGATTTCACTTTACGCTTTAAGTACATGAGACCTGGTAGTCCAAATACATCATGAGCTCCTCAGAGGTAAAACCTTGGGATATACCTTCTGTGTAGTGTGGTGGTGAGAGATTAGGCTTCTGCAGTTAGACACACGTGGCTTAACACCCCAGTGCAGTGACGTGCTGAGCTCTGTGACCTTGGGCAGGCTGCTATACCTCTCCGAGCTTCTGTTCTCTCATCTGCAGTGACAGGCTAAGAAGAGATCTGCACAAAAGCGCTGCTGAGAGGACTGAGTGGAACAGGGCCCACCAAGCAGTAGTGTCATTTTAACTGCGCATGCCTTTGGGACCTAACAAATATTTGACAGATGAGCAGAAAGAGAAGTCTAGAATCCACTGCCCCATGCCCATTGCCCTAAAGCTGTGGTTCTTATACTAGGGGGCTGGGGTGCCTCTGTGTGTGTGATTGTGCCCCCAGGGGATCTGGCAATGCCTGGGGACATTCTGGTTGTCAGAGCTGGGGAGGGGGTTGGCTACTAGCATCTGGTGGGTGGGGGCCGTGGATGCTGCCCAGTATCCTACATCCTACAGTGCACAGGACAGTCTTTCTCAAGGATGAATTATTTGTTTTTGAATGTCAATAGTGCTGAGGTTGAGCAGTCTTGCCTTAATCTCTGTCCCTGAAATCTCCCAAGGGCTAACTAGTGAGAAAGGAAAAGCTGGGCTTGGAATTCTGTGGAATAGATAGGAGGAGAATGAGATGTCAAGGTTCTGCAAAGCTTGAGCATTCCTTGGAGGATTGCTGAGCCCCTGTTACACCATGCAATGATGAGTTTGTACCTGGGGTTGGCTCAGAAAGCAGTGAGGGCTTCTCTGGGAAATAACTCCCCGAGTCTTGGGGAAACGTGCCCCTAGAGGCTCGGGTGAGACATCCGCTGGGCGTGAGTTGCAGATAGATTTTATCAGGCTTTGCAAACTATTTGACATTAGAGCGTCTGGCTTGGTAAGGAATGGAATGACTCGGTCTCAGCTGGATTACCATTTAGCCCTAAGCCACCATGTCTGCTTTCTGTTATTTTTATACGCCACACAGTGTTGCTGGCCCCAGGCTCCCTGTCTCTTTCAAGAGGACAAAGGAATAGCTCCCAATGACCATTAGCTGGTTGAGTCATTTGACCTTGGCTGTGGATAAAGCAGTGAAGCAAACAAGCCCGAGGTGGGACTACTTACATGTGGGCCTCTGGCAGCGAGGGCGAAATGATGCAGCTGTGCATGGGGGTGAAAGGTCGCAGGATGACTTCAGCCACTGCCTTCTTCATTTTCTCATCCCCATAGTGCTGAAGCTGAAGCAGAAGCAGAGCAAATGACAAGGAGCAGTTTTAACTGCCCACATCTTTAGCGAGGGGTTATTTGGCAAATATCACTAGGCACCAACCATGGACCAGCCAGAAATTTCAGCTGGAATGGTGAAGGTCCCAGATGCAGCCAGGAATCAGAGCATGTAAGACCCCCTTCTCTCATGGAGCATCTATTCTTGTGAACGAGCAGAGAGAACACATAAGATCAGTCAGGCAGCTGTGTGGTGCACTGATATACTAGATGAGGGGTTGGATATGCTTTCTTATCCTGCTAGACAAACAGTTATGCTACTGTGGGACATTCAGTCCACATCTTGACTGCTTAGTAGCGTGAAAGCTGTTGATGATGTAAACAGTAAGCTAATGGCAGAGTTTAAATAAAACATTATTTACCAAACCAGCTTGGGGGCCCAGGGGCTGGAGTTTGCTGACTCGTTCACTCCCCCACCCCCTCACTCCCACTAGTAAGTGATACATGCTATGGGGAGAATAAAAGAAGAGAAGGGAATTCAGTAGGGCTGGGAGAGCTAGGGGCTGCAATCTTAAACAGAATGACTGGGGCAGGCATGACTGAGAAGGTGACATTTGACAAGCATTTGCAGTGGAAGGGAGTGAGCCATTCATCCGTCTGGGGGCAGAGCCTTCTGGGGAGAGGCAGTGACCGGTGCAAATGTCCTGAGGTGGGAGTATGTTTTAGAGACGGCAAGGAGGCACGTTTGTCTGGAGTGGAGTGAGCAACAGAAAGAGAAGAGAGGGAGGGATGAAGAGACAACAGGGGCTTTGCAGACCAGTGCGAGGACCCTGGCCTTTTCTGTGAATGACAGTAAAGGATTCTGGACTGAAACAAGACATGATGTGACCTCTTACAAAGGAGCCCTCTGGCTGCTGTTTTGAGAATGGCTGATGGCAGGGGAAGAGGGCCAGGAGACAGGTGAGAAGTGCTGTGATCATTTCAGCTGGAGACAGCATGATGGCTTGTGCCGGGGTCCTAGCAGTGGGAGGGTGAGAGGTGAAAACGACAGGATGGACACAGGAAGGAGCTGCCTGCAGTCAGTGGTTCTCAGTTGCGGACCTTCCTTTAAAGGGACTTCTCCCAACCCTCCAGACTGCTGACTCACCAGCTGGATGAATCGGCTGTGGATGCTGGGATCTCGAACTTCAGAAGTGGGCACAAATGTGCCCCCAAAGATCAGCCACGACCGGGCATACCTCTTCCAAAGCCCATTACCTGCCCCACAGGGAACACAGGGGCTTGCTCTGAAGCCAAAACCATCACAGGAAGCGAGGGGACATGATGCTTACAGAGATGTGAATCAGCCCAGACAGACACTTGTCTGAAAAAGACTGCTTCAAAAAGTGAAAAATATTAAGCTACATTTAGTAACATAGGTAAGTTTTTTGTTTATTCAGCACCATCATGGAGCAAGTCATTTCAGTCAGAGAAAACAGTCTTTTTTCCCCCTTAAATTTGGCATGCCTGAGTCATAGGGCAAATATTTTTTGCCCATGACCAAGTCGAGCCCACAGACACATCTTAATAAGCCTACTGTATGCATAATGAAATCAGCTGTCTATATTTTAAAACTGGGAGATGTCACACAAAGATGAAGACTGTAAAGTTCTTGCCACTGTGGGTAAGAGGTGGGTGGGGTCCAAGATCAAGACCATTGCCCACCTGTGCAGGAGGTGGGTGCCCCTTGGGTTGCTTGAGACTTAAGAGCCCCTGGCATCTCACTCCCAGCCTGCCCTGCGTATTCAGGCTACCTGCGTGCTCCTTTAAAGCCTTGTAGTTTTCTCAGCCTGGGCACTTAAACGTTGACTGAATCATTGACAGGTTCCTTGATTCATTCATGTCTACCCACATTTATCAAACATCTCTGTGCTGGGGGCTGTGGGTGCAGTGATGCAGGAGACAGAACGAGCCCTGCCCTCTGGAGCTTAGAGCCTCATCGGGGAGATGAGCTTCACACAAACACTGTTATGACAAGACTCAGTGGGAGCATGAATGGTGCTTGGATAGGGAATACTGTCCAGAGGGAGCTGTATCAATTTAGAAATATACGCCCCAAGTCTCTTTCAGTGGGAAGGTGGCTTTATAATATATAGTCCCATTTCCCTGAAATCTTGGCTCTGTGAATGGCTGGGCCAACAAGACATGTCAGAAGCAGCATAATGCCCATTTCTGGGCCCGGCCTCCAGGAACTGGCAGCTTTTCTGTTCTATGTCTTGGGAAACTCACTCTTAATTCTTAGCCACCAGCATGCTGGTGGCGGGGGGTGGTGGTGATGGGGAGACGAAGGAAGGCTGTGAAGAGCCTCCTGGGGGCAGAGAACCAAGGCTGCTGGGCTCAGTCCTGGCCGAGTTCAGTGTGACAGCAGCCCCAAGCTGCCACTCACATGGATAGTCCTCTCGGAAACAGACACTCACTCTGAGCCACCCCAGCTGGTTCTGTAGATGAGCCTTCCGCCCTGACCCCCACTCAAATGGCAGATGTGTGAGTGAAATAGATGTTTGCTGTCTTGAGTTAATGGGTTTTGGAGTGGTTGCTCGCAGCAACAGTAACTGGAACAAAAGTAAATATTGAGCTGAGATCTGCAGGTTGAATGGGAATTAAGTAGGCAGAGGGTGGGCGAGAGGCCCTGTGGAAGAGGGAACGTGGGGAAAAGTGCGGCTGGAGGAGACGACAAGGGCCAGGCCGTCCAGAGCCTCGCACACCCGGCCCAGAGTTTTCCAGTCCTCATCTTATGAAGAATGGTGGCTGTTGAGGATTTTAAACCGGCAGCAGTTTACATTTGGAAAGATCACTCTGGCTTGGGAAAGGAGACGGAGGGAGGCAGAAGAGGTGAAGGGGGCACTCACTAGGAATTTACCTTCCTCCTGGGACTTTGAGGACAATCCCGGGGTCACAGAGTTAACTAAAGCGCCAGACCAGAATAAGGAGACTTTCCCAGTGGTTCAGTGGTTAAGGCTCTTCACTCCAAATGCAGGGGGCAGGAGTTCAATCCCTTGGCAGGGAACTAAGATCTCGCAAGCTGCAAGGCATGCCAAAAAAATAAATAGGAGCAGAATCTAGGTCCCCAGTTTTCCATTTCCATCGGCTCTTAATTCAGCCCTAGAGCTGAGGAAACCACAAGCCAATATGTTGGTGCCCGCAGTCTTACTGGCTCCATCAAATCCCCCAGTAGTTTGGAATATGTGGAAATTAACCCAGCTTTTACACTCCTTAATTTCTTGTTTTATGTTTCCTCTCAACTGCAATAATAAGACAAATTCTACCCGCTGTTTTTTTTTTTTTTTTTTTTTTTTTACCTTTTTCAGCTGAATGTGCAGCTGAGAAATGAGGTCACTGAACACAGTGAGAAAGACTGCTCGAAGGCAGGAATCTTTGGGGACATGCTTGATTATCTTTCTTCCCTACATGGCTTGTCAGATTTAAAACTTTGGTCTGAAAGAACTTACCCTATGGTC
>SJYC01129771.1:0-28380 GCA_006408675.1 Madoqua kirkii | reverse complement strand
GGGGGGGGGTGGTGGTGGGGAGAGGGGGGAATAATTCCTTTTAATCCCTTTTACTTTTATAATGCACAGGATCAAACACTGTGTTAGAAAAGCAGTTCTAAATGAACACTTGTATTTTTGATAATTCTGTGATTGGAATTATATTTATAGAACATAGCTCTTAGATGTGAGATACTTTCTAGCCTGCCTGGAAATTGAGATTTTTAGCCATAGATGTGACGGTTGTAGGTAATTGAGGCCCAGGGAGATCAAATTCATTTCACTGTGTAATAACAGCTAGCAATTACTAGGCATGTCTCATATGTCAGGCTCTATATTAAGCATTATTTTACTTAACCCTCACAACAAATTTGAGAGCTTGGTGAGGTTCATAAGGGTATAGAGAGAGGAGCCTCAGAGTGGCACAGTGACTTGCCCAAAGTTAAACAGCTGTTATGTGCAGAGTTGGGACTTGACCCTCAGTCCTGTGCTCTTACCCATTACTTCGTACTGGTATGGATCATCTCCCAGTGCTATTTTATAACACCTGCCTCCCCACCTGCCTCTGATGGCTATGTGCAATAATGGCCTCCAGCTTTATTTTAATAACCAGCATTGCACAGCTTATAGAATCCACTGGGTAATACATAACCAGACCAATGTCTATGAGAGGCATGATCTCATGCACATTTAAACTTATTAAACTTTAAATAAACCATGTCACGCACACTGAAACATGGATTGGAGAGGGAAGGATTGTGTTCTGCAACCATGAATTAATGACCATGTGCAAACGTTATAACTGAACTATTGAAATGGTCACCGAAGGGTCCTTAACAGAGGCCATCTTCCCCAGCACCTGTCTGTGTGCTTGTTAATCTGAGAAAAAAGCTCTTCCAAAAAAGAGCCATGAATTCATTCCTTCTCTTTATTCTAGAGAAAGGCTGCCAGCTGGCTCGTGTTACTGGAAGCACCAGACTCAAAGTGTCACTGGGCTCTTAGGTGACACTATGGGCAAGATTTGCTCTGAGCGCTTGGGACCTTTAAGAAAGGGTGAGACTCCTTCAGTTCACTGAGTGGCTTTGTCTATCCTGTGCCCCTTCAAGGTCCTGTGAGGATACTTCACTAGGGTCCACCGAGTGGCTGGATGGTGGTGGCTCAGGCCATGGATTGCTTGCTTTTCTTTTTTCCCTCTGAAGATGACATTTCTGATTTTTGGCAAAAGATGCACCATCACAGCTCCCTCCCCCAGCCCTGGCCTTTCTAAGCGGGCACGCTGGCTGTGGGACTTCTGGGGGCTGAAATAGCGGGGTATAACCACATCTCTAGCGGGGTATAACCACATCTCTAGCGGGGTATAACCACATCTCTTTTGTGTCACCCAACACACTCCCACTGAGCACTGAAGGTCCTGCTCAAAAGCCACATTTGGGGGAATTCTTTCTAGATTTGCTTTCCACCTCCAAAACTGAAGGGGCTGGACACTGTGAAATAATGGAAATATATCTATCTATATCTATGTATCAGTCTCTGCCCCCGGTTCCTGGCACAGAGCTCCTAAAACTCTTGGAACTTCCTAAGTGATACAAGAGCACCAGGAGCAGCTGTTGTTCTAATGTCTGGTATTATACCCTGGATCACGACACAGAGTTCCCAAATCTCTTGGGATTTCCTAGGTGACCGGCGTGTCTTTTTATTCAAATGTGGCAACTCTTAGTGGGCTCCTGGATAGCTTCAGGATAGGGACGGGTTACCAGAAAGCCTGAGCCATTAGAAGCTGGGAACTCTCTGGGAAGGGGAGAAGGGCTAGAGGCTGAATTAACGACAGTTCATGCCCATGTGATGAAGCCTCCATAAAAATCCCAGAAGTACGGGGTTTGGAGAGCTTCTGGGTTGATAACCACATCCAAGTAACAGGAGGATGGCAAACCCTCCCCCTGCACGGGGACAGAAGCTCCCGTGCTTGGGACCCTCCCAGATCTCACCCTATGTACTTTATCGTGGTGCTCATCTGTACTCTTTATTATATAATAAACGGGCCTGACATGCTGCAGTTCATGGGGTCGCAACAGTTGGATAAGACTTAGCGACTGAACTGAACAGAAATAGGAAAATGTAAGTCGGTGTATCCCTGAGTTCTGTGAGCCACTCTAGAAAATGATCAAACTCAAAGAGGAGGTCATGAGAACCCTGACTTATAGCTGGCTGATCAGAAGTACAGCTGACAACCTGGGACTAGTGATGGCCTCTGATGTGGGGGGTCACTTTGTGGGAGTGAACCCTTAACCTGTGGGCTCTGATGCTAACTCCATGTGGGAAGCATCAGAACTGAAGAGGATGGTGGGACACGCCACTGGTGCCACAGACATTTGCTTGGGGTGGGGGAAAACCCACACATCTGGTGTCAGAAGTGCGAGTGTGATCATGGCATGCGAGCAAAGGAGAAACGCATGGGAGGAGGGTTCCTCTTTCACAGGCAGACCTCAGGGAACTCTGGGTGCACGCCTCAGGGAACTCTGGGTGCACGCCTCAGGGAACTCTGGGTGCACGCCTCAGGGAACTCTGGGTGCACGCCACGGTGCTGGGTTGTGGGATCAAGTGTGGCAGGGACTGTTCCTCCACCCTTTCCACATCGTCGTGCCATCAGAAGGCCTGCATACAGTGGGTCTTCAGTGCATAAATGGTTGGCTATACAATGAGACTGGGCCAGGGTCGAGACTGTTCCCCTTTCTCGCCCCTACACTTACTGGGAAGCCAAGATAAAGGTCTAAGACCATAATGCACTAAGGGGCCATGAATATTTTATGAGGATCTTGTGGGGAAACCAAGAAACAGCTTTACATTTCTCGTGCACGTGTGCTTAGTCATTTCAGTCATGTCCAGCTGTTTGCGATCCTATGGACCGTAGCCCACTGGGCTCCTCTGTCTGTGGGATTCTCCAGGCAAGGATATTGGAGTGAGTTGTCATGCTTTCCTCCAGGGGATCTTCCTGACCCAGGGACTGAGCCCATATCTCCTGAATCTCCTGCATTGCAGGTGGATTCTTCACCGCTGAGCCACCAGGGAAGGCCGTACAGCTCACACTCTGAGGCAAAACCTTATAAAAACCCTCATTAGATATCTCTGTTCTCACCCAGTGATGGCCGCCCTTTTGCTCTGCTCTCTTCCAAAGGGCCCCTTCTCCTCACACCCTTGGCCTGTCTGCTGAATGTCCCCATTCTATCCATCCAGGAAGCCTTTGTGCTCTTCCTCTGTATCTGTGTGTTCACCTGAATACCCTTTGCTTGCCAAAGGCAGCTTCTCCTTGGGATGCTCATTCCCTGGAAGGTATGGGGGCGGGGGCTGTAAGTCACAGATATTTTCTCTCCTCTTAAATAAATGCACAAACGGTGGGCTAGTTTATTTAGACCAACCCTTTAGATATAAATAACCAAAAATGTTGGACAAAATATTCTTTTTTTAAAAAAAGTGTCAAAGAGCCAACAGCAAGGTGGGAATCTCTTAGCCAAAACTGGGGTGAGACTGGAGACCACTGGAAAGGGAAGGCAGCCCGGGGGCTGCTTTGGTCCTGAGGATGCCTGTCGACTATAAAAGGTTAACTTTCCCTTTGATAGCTTCACAAGGCAAGGGGGGTGGAAAACAAAGTCTGCACAAATGAGGAATCAAAGAGGAGAGAGACTTTCCTTACAATCAGTGTGGTTCCCAAGGGCCACACTTTCAAGGGGAAGATGACTAGAACTATACCAGCCTCTCGTGGTCCACACTCAGGGTTCCCAACAGTCACAGGGAACCTTGAGCTTTCAGAGGATTGGCAACCACTAGTGTCCAGCCTGACCCCCACCCCCACGCCAGGCCCTCCCAGAGGAGCACTCCCTTGAAATTTACATAACATAAAATTAACTGTTTCAAAGGTTGCAATTCAATGGCATTTGAACCAATGGTTGTATAACCATCACCTGACTCTAGTGCCAAAATATTTTCATCAGCCCCAAAGGAGACCCTGGACCCATTAAGCAGTCACTCTCTATCTGCCCCACTTCCTCAGCCCTTGGTAACCACCAGTCTACTTTCCGTTTGGGATGAACCTCAAAACATTATGGTAAGTGAGAGAAGCCAGACACAGAAAGGTCCCATACTGTGCGATTCCACTGATAGGACTATTGCTTTTAAGATGCACACATTCATGTTTCTTTATGTTAACAAGAGGGCTTTCCAGTGGAGTGGCAAAGAATCCATGTGCCAATGCAGGAGACACAAGAGATGCGGGTTCGATCTTTGCGTTGAAAAGATTGTGAAGAACAGAATTTGGGAGGCGGTGCAGAAGAAAGGGACTATCTGCTGGGGATCCCATTTCCTCCTTAGGCACCAACATGGCAACTTGGGTTCCTAAAGTCAACTCTAGCACAGCAACTCTCAACCTTGGCTCCACGTGGGAATTCTCGAGGGGAGCTTTGAAAAAGGCTATGTCCAGTAACACCCCCAGAAAGTCTGATATTGTAATGGGTCTGAGAAGCACCCAGGTGACTCTGATGTGGAGCCAGGGCTGAGCCCATTGCTTTAACAGGACAGTGGCTATGGTGGCAGCCCATTTCTATCACATATATTGGTTTGGTCAGAAGTTCATTCAGGTTTTTCCCATAACATCTTATGGAAAACTGGGGCCAACCCAACACTTCCTCTCTTCCTGCTGTAGCATTTCCTTCCCATCCTGATTTATGCCTTGCTCACTCTGCTCAGGAGAAGTATCCCTGGAGCTTGTTTCTGTAGAATGGCACAATCCATGAAAGCTGATGTCACTCGGTTTGGGACTTAGGGGATGCTTTCCATAATTCAATAACGGGAATTATGTGAGCATCTCTAAGCCTCATTCCTAATCTCTAAAAGTGAAAAGAAAGTGAAGTCGCTCAGTTGTGTCTGACTTTTTGCGATCCCATGGACTGTAACCTACCATGCTCCTCTGTCCATGGGATTTTGCAGGTAAGAGTACTAGAGTGGGTTGCCATTTCCTAATCTCTAAAATGGGGCTAATCACAGCATCTATCTCATAGGCACATTTTGAAAATTTGACAGAAAGATATGCACAAAGCACATGGTAGACAGACACCCATTATAAATTGTGATTATTAGCATGATTGTTATTGTTACATGATTGGGTATTTCATAATGTTCCAGTCTGTTGATGGCCCTCTCCCAACCAGAGGAGAGACCTTTACAAAAAGAGGGAGGCTACTGTATTCAACAAACCACAACAATTTTTTTTTTTTTTTTGGTTCACTTGCTTTGGGTGGACACTGAACTAGGATCTCAGGTTTCAGGAGAAGGTCTAGAACAGGGATATTGATCTGTAATGAAAAAAAGTAGCATACAAACACAGTATGGGAAGTCAAAAGAGTCCAGAACGGATTTTGGAGGTGGTGGGCTGAAATCCTGGAAGCTGCAGGAGAGGGTGGCATTTAAGCTAAGCTTGTAAGGATAAGGGATAAGTAGCACTTTAGTTGGGAGAGGATGTAGTAGGGAACAGAATTTAAGGCCCAGGGGACAGCACAAGAAAATACCTAGAGGTAGGGATAAACCTTGGAAGAAGAGGGAAAGAAGCACATCTGGGGACCTGCACGATTTCCTGGTTAGCTCTCGGCTCTGGATACGATAACGGACATGCGTAGTAGATCACTAATATCTGAAGGTGAGGCTGGCGAAGCAGGTTGAACCAGATTGAAAGAAGTCATCAGACCCCAGCCTAAGAAGGGGCTTCCTGTGAGAGGCAGCTGCCATCCCTCAACCCAACCAGCCAGTGTTCCTTCTCAATGGTCCTTCCCAAGGCCACGGGGCTGCAGCGACAGAGGTCTACTTACGGCAGAACCAAATCCCCATACTGGATATCTGACAGCCTTTTGGCTGGCTGGAATTTATTTCTTTCTTCCTCTTTTAGTTTCTCCAGTTGTTGCTGCTTCTTTTTCAAGGCACTCTCCTCCTTCAGGATGCTGAAGTATCCACGGCCAATCTTCACCCACTGAATTAAGGTGCTGAAGAAAAGAAAGAGGGAGAAAGATGGGCTGGCTATCAAGGCAATGTCTTACTATCTTGGGACTGACAATTAACTGAAGGACACTCCCAGGCCCAGTAGCAGGAGACTTCCTATCTTTAGAATTCCAAAGTCAGAGTTACTTACCCTAAGCTTGAATTCTACCAAAGACCACCTCCTACCAAAGACCTTGAAGAAATTATCTAACCTCTCCAGGTTTTGGTTCCACCACTCAACAAATACTTATTGAGTGCCTGCCGTGTGCTAGGCACTCTGCTAGGTACTATGAAATGAGAATAACAATTCACATCCTGGAGGACCGATTTAATTGGCAATGTTTTTATTTGTTTTGTTTGTCACGGTTTGTCTTAGATTCCACAACATGTGGTATTTGAGTTCCATACACGTATGTCACTGGAAGGTCACTGGCAATCTTTTCCTAAGTGTAGACCTTGCTTCTCAGCTCATAAATTTTCTGAATTTCTCTGCTACATGCCACATTCTTAATCTCTAAAATGGGGTTAATCATAGCATCTATCTCATAGGAACAATTTAAAATTTTCACAAAAATTTGGCAGGCAAGGATCAGGGGTCACCTGTCCAGCCATGTTCATGTCACAGCAAAGTAATCTCTCAGGTTCCTCATGCATAAAACTGTGCAAAAGCAAATGACTGTGTACTGGGTGGAACACAGTGGAGCCAGGTTATACATAACTGGCCCTGAATTGTCCATCTGGGCTTTTAAGTTTAGGGATGCAAGCAGTTGATGTGAGGTGGAATTTGTATTTGAAACAAAAATGCTCCTCTGTTTCACTTTCAAGCTTCTGAACCCACTCATCAAAGAACACCCTGAGACTGCCAGATAAAGCTGATAGAAAAATCGGAACCATGTGCAACCCTTCAATTCCACAAAAGAAGATTTTCTTAATGTGGCACAAACAAAGTAGATGCAGAGCTAATCTGGGAGCTGGGGCTGGCGTGACAGCAAACCCTGTTTCATGATTATGTTACTTCATGGAGCCTCTTTGCTCAGAATTTGGTTCAGAGGTCAAGACTGTCATCATACACACAGCGCAAAGGTATAAAATGGCACAGCTCACACTGTGAGGCTTTCTGGGCAGAGCAGGGGTGGCTTAGGGTTTTGTGGGAGTAGGGCTGGCGCGAGGGGTCCTTTGTTTGTGCGGGGACTGAGTTTCTCTCCAGCAACAAAGAGCACCTTGGGTTTCTTATAACACTCACCCTGATGTGGGCAGAGGGAAGGGGGGTTGGGCAGCTTAGAAGCGTCAACAGTCACACAATGAAGTCAGAAGGATGGAAAAAGATGGTGGAGAGTAAGACGGGGAGATCACCTGCCTCCCCACAAACTCATCAGAATACGGAACAACTCCTACAGCATCACTTCTAAACGACAGCTGAAGACCCCAGACCTCCAAAAAGGCAAGCCAATCTCCTTAGAACAAGAAAGCAAAGCAATATTGTAAAGCAATTATCCTCAATTGGAAATAAATTTTAAAACAGTGAAATCAGACTTGTCATAGCATTAATTCACAGCCCGTTTCAAATGTGTGTGTTTGCCTAAACAGCTGCATCATTATTAGCCACTCAACAAAGACGTACTGAATACCCACTGTGTGCCAGGAGATACTCTAGGTGCTGAGAGTCAGCAGCAAACAAAACAGCTCACAGCATCCTGGTCCTCACGAAGCTCCTATTCCAGGGGGTGGAGATAGACACGGAACAAAGCAGTGAACTGTAGGTGACACGCTAAGTACTGGGAGGAGCATGAAGCAGGGACACGGGAGAGTGAGAGACAGGGCTGGCGGAAGGGTTAGTGCCATTTCGAACTCATGGTCAGTGAAGGCCTGGATGCTTCTGCAGGCCAAGGAATGCCAAAGATGGCCAGCAGCCACCAGAAGCTAGGAGAGCGGCATGGAACAGAGTTTCTCTCTCAGGAGTCAGAAGAAACCCACCCTGCTGATACCTTGATCTTGCACTTCTAGCCTCCAGAACTGAGACAACACATTTCTGCTGTTTAAGCCACCCAGTTTGTAGTACTTTGTTACCATAGCCCTAGCCAACTAAGTACAGTATGATCACATATTTAAACCTACACGTGGAACAGCCCAACTCTTTGTTTTCTTTGACTGCGAAGGTTAACAAAATTCTTATGAATTTTATAATAAGTGACAGGCTGATGGTCCATGCCACAGCAAATAAAAGGGGCTTGAGTATTATGTGCCAGGCGCTGAGCTGACACCTATTTTGCCTCAGAGTCTGTGCTAGGCAGTTACAATGTGCCAAGTTCTGTTCAAGCACTGGCATTACAATGAAGGACACATCTTCAAAGAATTCACAGACTCCACCTCTACATCTAAGTTACCTGATTTCTACAAAAGTAGAGATTAAGAGTTTGGCAAGAAATTTATTTGACTTGGTTATACCCTTATTCCAAAAAGTGGGGTCACCTGTCCAGCCATGTTCATGTCACAGCAAAGTAATCTCTCAGGTTCCTCATGCATAAAACTGTGCAAAAGCAAATGACTGTGTACTGGGTGGAACACAGTGGAGCCAGGTTATACATAACTGGCCCTGAATTGTCCATCTGGGCTTTTAAGTTTAGGGATGCAAGCAGTTGATGTGAGGTGGAATTTGTATTTGAAACAAAAATGCTCCTCTGTTTCACTTTCAAGCTTCTGAACCCACTCATCAAAGAACACCCTGAGACTGCCAGATAAAGCTGATAGAAAAATCGGAACCATGTGCAACCCTTCAATTCCACAAAAGAAGATTTTCTTAATGTGGCACAAACAAAGTAGATGCAGAGCTAATCTGGGAGCTGGGGCTGGCGTGACAGCAAACCCTGTTTCATGATTATGTTACTTCATGGAGCCTCTTTGCTCAGAATTTGGTTCAGAGGTCAAGACTGTCATCATACACACAGCGCAAAGGTATAAAATGGCACAGCTCACACTGTGAGGCTTTCTGGGCAGAGCAGGGGTGGCTTAGGGTTTTGTGGGAGTAGGGCTGGCGCGAGGGGTCCTTTGTTTGTGCGGGGACTGAGTTTCTCTCCAGCAACAAAGAGCACCTTGGGTTTCTTATAACACTCACCCTGATGTGGGCAGAGGGAAGGGGGGTTGGGCAGCTTAGAAGCGTCAACAGTCACACAATGAAGTCAGAAGGATGGAAAAAGATGGTGGAGAGTAAGACGGGGAGATCACCTGCCTCCCCACAAACTCATCAGAATACGGAACAACTCCTACAGCATCACTTCTAAACGACAGCTGAAGACCCCAGACCTCCAAAAAGGCAAGCCAATCTCCTTAGAACAAGAAAGCAAAGCAATATTGTAAAGCAATTATCCTTCAATTGGAAATAAATTTTAAAACAGTGAAATCAGACTTGTCATAGCATTAATTCACAGCCCGTTTCAAATGTGTGTGTTTGCCTAAACAGCTGCATCATTATTAGCCACTCAACAAAGACGTACTGAATACCCACTGTGTGCCAGGAGATACTCTAGGTGCTGAGAGTCAGCAGCAAACAAAACAGCTCACAGCATCCTGGTCCTCACGAAGCTCCTATTCCAGGGGGTGGAGATAGACACGGAACAAAGCAGTGAACTGTAGGTGACACGCTAAGTACTGGGAGGAGCATGAAGCAGGGACACGGGAGAGTGAGAGACAGGGCTGGCGGAAGGGTTAGTGCCATTTCGAACTCATGGTCAGTGAAGGCCTGGATGCTTCTGCAGGCCAAGGAATGCCAAAGATGGCCAGCAGCCACCAGAAGCTAGGAGAGCGGCATGGAACAGAGTTTCTCTCTCAGGAGTCAGAAGAAACCCACCCTGCTGATACCTTGATCTTGCACTTCTAGCCTCCAGAACTGAGACAACACATTTCTGCTGTTTAAGCCACCCAGTTTGTAGTACTTTGTTACCATAGCCCTAGCCAACTAAGTACAGTATGATCACATATTTAAACCTACACGTGGAACAGCCCAACTCTTTGTTTTCTTTGACTGCGAAGGTTAACAAAATTCTTATGAATTTTATAATAAGTGACAGGCTGATGGTCCATGCCACAGCAAATAAAAGGGGCTTGAGTATTATGTGCCAGGCGCTGAGCTGACACCTATTTTGCCTCAGAGTCTGTGCTAGGCAGTTACAATGTGCCAAGTTCTGTTCAAGCACTGGCATTACAATGAAGGACACATCTTCAAAGAATTCACAGACTCCACCTCTACATCTAAGTTACCTGATTTCTACAAAAGTAGAGATTAAGAGTTTGGCAAGAAATTTATTTGACTTGGTTATACCCTTATTCCAAAAAGGATTCAGTTCAGTTCAGTCACTCAGTCGTGTCTGACTCTTTGTGACCCCATGAATCGCAGCACGCCAGGCCTCCCTGTCCATCACCATCTCCTGGAGTTCACTCAAACTCATGTCCATCAAGTCAGTGATGCCATCCAGCCATCTCATCCTCTGTCTCCCCCTTCGCCTCCTGCCCCCAGTCCTTCCCAGCATCAGAGTCTTTTCCAATGAGTCAACTCTTCTCATGAGGCGGCAAAACTACTGGAGTTTCAGCTTTAGCATCATTCCTTCCAAAGAATACCCAGGGCTGATCTCCTTTAGAATGGACTGGTTGGATCTCCTAGCAGTCCAAGGGACTCTCAAGAGTCTTCTCCAGCATCACAGTTCAAAAGCATCAAATCTTCAGCACTCAGCTTCTTCACAGTCCAACTCTCACATCCATACCTGGCCACTGGAAAAACCATAGCCTTGACTAGACGGACCTTTGTTGGCAAAGTAATGTCTCTGCTTAGGTAGGTAGGCAGGTGAAGTCGCTCAGTCGTGTCCGACTCTTTGCGACCCTGTGGACTGTAGCCTACCAGGCTCCTCCATTCAGGGGATTCTTCAAGCACGAATACTGGAGTGGGTTGCCATTTCCTTCTCCAGGGGATCTTCCCGACCCAGGGATCGAACCCAGGTCTCCCGCATTAGAGGCAGATGCTTTAACCTCTGAGCCACCAGGGAAGCCTAGAACAATTTAAAAAGTGAGAAAGGCAGGAGATGTGACAAATAAGAAAACAAGATCAGATAAGACAAGCATCCTAGAAGCCAATGCAAAGAGGGACACACAATCCCTCATGTGATTTCCAATGACCAAGAGACATCGAAAAGCTGATTGGGTAATGGCTAGCCTATCCAGGTGGAGGAGGAAGAGATTTCTTTCAAGGATCTGAATAAGGAGGACACTGTGAAAAGCCAAGTCTGCAACACACCTCTGGATGTGGGTACTGATGAATGCCTGTCTTACTGGTGAACTCACAGAAGCAACTAGGGGAGATGGTGGTTGCCAGTTTGAGGAATCTAGCAAGTTTTCTGGTAGAATTGCAGCTTCTGTCATGCAAGGCAGCCAGACTCCCAGCTGTCAGATTCTCTGGAAAGAACTGGTTGAGAGATGAACAGAGGTGGCCGGGGGCAATGCGTGTGTGTGTGTGTGTGTGTGTGTGTGTGTGTGTGTGTCTGTGGGGGTGGGGGGTAAATGTCCGGGCCCTCAGGTCAGACCCACCAGCCTATTCTGGGAACTTCAGGACTGCGGGGTGTTCATTTCACTTGCCGTGAAGCGCACCCCTGCTACTGCAGAAGTCCATTTAAAACTGCTTAATATTTTATCAAATTCTTATTTAATTCCCTTGCATGTTCCCTCTATTTTCTTCATCATTATTGCTGTTACCAGGCTATCTTCGGGAAGGGAGGTATTTGCAGGGAAGAGCAGTTTCCGCCTCTAAGTCCACTCACTCAGCACTCCTGCTCACTGCTTCCCGCAATGTAAAACTCCCCCGGCTAACATTGCAAGAGGAGCGATGGGGAGGCAAATAATTAACTGCATCAGGCAAGCAGAGGAAGAAGCAGATTATAGAATGGAAAGTTTCTTCCACCCAAAGCCACTTCCTCTTCACTGGTTTTTACATTTAAGGGACATACGTTCTTTCTACGGGAGTCTGTATGAGCTGATGAATGAAAAATGTGCAGTATGACAATAGGAATAGTCTCCTGGGGCACCGTTGAGTCAGACTGAAGGGGTGGGTTTCCCTCCAAGCACCTCCTGATCTGAGAGCCAGTGGATGTGGTGCTGAGGCTTGGAGGGGCAGCCTCTGGATGGGGTGGGTTTCTGCTATCTGCTTAGGCAGATTCTAAAGTTCTCTGAACCACAGTCTCTCCATCTCCAAATGAGGAAAAAAGTCATTCTTGCCTCCAAGGGCTGCTGGGAGGGTTAAATGAGACAGTGGATGTAAAGAGCTCAGTGTAGTATCTCAGTGACTGGGGCCTATGATTACTACTGTCAACTCACTGAGCAGTTGTGATCTGCAGTTAAGAAAACAGAAGGAAGAGGTTAAGTGAACGATGAAGGTCATAGTGGCTGGGAAGCAGCAAGCAAGGGTTGGGAGCCCCCAGGGCTGACTCTGGGATTTCTCTCTCCTCCTGCAAATGCTGCAAACACCAGACTATTTAGTAGAGAGCTTTAAAGCTTCAAGTTTATGTATCTCTGGGCTGTTATTGAACAGAGTTCACCTCTAGGCCCTCAGAAGAGAAACTGGTGGCGTACACGTTCCTTCTTTAGGCCATGTTTAATCCAATCCAAGTCACCACCTGTGGCAGATTAGGTCATTGTTCACCAGATACTCCCTCCATCCCCCCTTCCTCGCTTCCCTACATTCAGAGGTGGAATGTATACCCAGCATCTTGATTTTGAGCTTCACCATGTGACTTCTTTGGCCAATGGGATGTTGGCAGGTATGACCTGAACAGAAGCTTGAAATAAGCTTGTCAGTTGGGTCCATGACAAGAACCAAACCCACTATTTCGTTGACTTCAGAAGAATAAAAAAGTCATGGAACAGATCTGAACCAGCTGATCTCAACCTAAGTCAGCCAAATTTGTTATCCCACAGATGTATAAGCAAGGAAGAAATACTTACTGAAAATCACTGAGTTTCAGGGTAGCCTGTTACACAGCACTGGGGTGAAAATAGCTGACAGATACACCATTTGTTATATAAGACATGACATTATTTTACGAACCACAAAGAAGGAAAAACCCATGAAAAGTCAATTAAGACATGACTGTATGTTGTATTTCCAGTACAGGGATGTTAAAATGTGAAAAAATGTGCCTATTAGATATGACAAAATATGGCACTGAGAAAATAATGCCTCAGACCTGAGAAGAGATGCTGTGGCACAGAACTTGGGGCATAAGGTAATTAACAGCCTCCCCAAAGAAGTATCTGAGCATATCTGATAAGCTGCGTAATTTTCTGGTATTTTCTGTGAGATCAAGAGTCCTTTCTGATTGTGAGATTTACCCACACATCTACAGTTAATCTTTACCAAGCCATTCTATCCTTGAGTGATGCTATCTAGTTTCTTGCTGCTCAAAGCATGGTCCCTGGACCATCAGCATCAGCAACACACGGGAGCTTGTTAGAAAGGCAGAATCTTGGGTGTCCCCCTCAGACCTCTTGAATGAGGGTCTGCATTTTCACAGGACCCCTAGATGATTCATATAAACATAGAAGTTTGAGGCGCACTGGTTTAGCTGTCCTATTCCTTTTATTTAAAAACAACAACAAAACACTTGCAGAAAGAAATCTTCAAACCGGCTTTATTAGAAGCCTGATTCCCTTGGTACAAGTTTGAAATAAAACTTTGACCCACACTAGCAGTCGATTCATCTCAGTAAGTTCTTCGAGCATAGCTGTGGCAGCCATTTCTCACTCTCGGAGGGCACTCTGCTCTTCTGAGTCTCCCATTACCTGAATCAGCCTCCATCCCCGGAGCCTTGAAGAAGGCTGTTTAGATGGTCATCTAAAACAGACAGCCTCTGTTCTTTACATAGGGGCCTGGCAGTGGAGTACTGAAGAGTTAGGAGGCAGGGAGAGAAACTCATGTTCAACCTTTCTATTATAGGGGGCATGGGATTAACCACTGCAAATTGTTTTGTTAAAAATCAACAGCCCAGATGTACTTAAAAAAAAAAAAAAACAGCCACAACTTTTAATGGTATTATGGCTCTGCATCCAGCTGGTTTTCACTCACATTTTCTGTCCCTGCCTGCAAGAAATATGGGGCTATAAAGCCAGGAGAGCTTCGATGGGGAAGGTGGAATGACATTAAGATGAACAAACACTCTTGGCAATCTGATTTCAGGAATGTCCTGCTCTCCCAGAACGGAATTGCCTACGTGGGAAATTTTCACTTAACAAATTTTACTGTTTTCAAATAATAGCAAATAAATCAGCTTCTTCCCAGCTTGTGGAGGCTGAAAGCTTAGAGAGCCCACTTCATCTGGCTGGCTCACGTCTTGCTTTGTCAGCCCACTCAGACAGATCGATTTCAGAGGAGGACAGGGCAAACATGATGGAACGGAGGGATCTGAAACACGGTCCTTAAATTCTTGAATTTTGAGGCAACCCCTGCAGAAGAATTAATAAAGCAGCCCCAGTTCAAATGTGGCCGAGCAAATATTTTGCATTTAAATTCCTGCATTAGAATGCCCTGTTTATACAATAACTTAATAAATCTAGCCTGGCTGCCAAATTGACAAGAAGGTGAGAATCATTCATTAAAATGCAAATGCAATTGAGATGAAATTTGGAATACATTTATTACAGTAATTGAACTTCAGTCAACTGTAGTCACAACACAGATTTTGAACTACCTTTCAGACAAAAGGACATGTTGTATTATCAACACCCCCCCTCCCTCAAGTTAATATCTTTGTCAGCATGCAAATTAGAGCCAACTCCTGAGCGCCAGTGATTTGCAGTGGAGGGTTTCACTCTTCTTTACAGGACAAGATTGCCAGAAAAAGGTCAACTGCATACACAAAAGATTGCTCTGATAGCATATTGTGTATACAGCAAATTGATTGCAAACATATTGAGTGCTTACTGCAACTACGCTCTTATTAAATCACATCTGAACATCTCTTTACCGGCCCTGGGTCATTCGCTAATTGCAATGCCTAACAATGGGAGATTTTCCAAGTTAGGATTTCTCTCTGAGATCAGAAGTTTCAGATGGATTTCTCTCCTTTCTGAATGACTCAGCCCCAAAAGGAGAGCTGGTTCAAGGGTTCCTTTTAATCAGATGGCAGAAAGATGCTACTGAGGCTGTGATAAAGACAGAATAACTGATTCATAATTAGAGAAGGAGCTTTATCTGCTTCAGGTTTTGTTCTCTCTGGCTCCTTTGTGAAATTCACGTGGCATTTCTGAGGTCTGGGTGAAGAGCACACACGCACCTAGCAGATGTTTGAGCTGGAAGAAGACACAGCCTAGAGTTTTTCTTTGGACACAGAGAAGTGTGCTATTCAGGAGTCCTCAGTGTGGCAAACTACAATTCATTTCACTTGTGAAATAGAGTGACTGCTTTTGTCTGCTTCGCCCCCTTCATCATTAACTGATCACAAAGTGATATCAAGTACTTTCTAAATGTCACTAGACTGACTTTCTGTTGCTACCACCCTAGCCAGAAACCATCATTCATTGCCTCTGTTCCTCTGAGTAGCTTCCTATCTTTCTCCTCCTCAATCCATTGTCCACCTTGCTGTCACAGGGCTCTTCTGAAAGGCAGATTCCTTCCCATCAGAGTGTTCCAAACCCTTCAATGGCTTCCCACTGCACTCAGGGTGAAGTCCAGACTCCTCCCCATGGCAATCAGGTCCTCTAAGATCTGGGTTTTATCTCTGACCACTCACCCAGTCATTCATTTGTATCTCTCCATCCCTCAGAATTCTATGATTTTGCCCCTTCCTATAGCATGTCCTCCCTTTCTTCACTTGCTGATTCTAAGGTCTGGGAGAAACTGTCAGCTGCTGACCATTCAATACTGCTGCTTCCTCCCTGCTTCAAGTCTAGGCTAGGCCAAGTGCCTCCTCTGTGCCCCCACAGCTCCCCATGCCTGTGTGCTCCCGACTGTTGCACGTGTCACGCTATATATTCAGTCGCCTATTTCCTTGTCTGCTTTTCCTATTAGACTGCAGACTCCTTGAGGACAGTGCCTGACAAAGAGTAGGCGTCAGCATTTGCTGGTTTTCTTTCCCTACATCTTGTCCTTTCTCCCAAATGCAGGAAGTGCCAATATCCATTTCCTGAGCTTCCTTGGGAGAAAGTGAAGAGGAACTAAAAAGCCTCTTGATGAAAAGGAAAGAGGACAGTGAAAATGTTGGCTTAAAGCTCAACATTCAGAAAACGAAGATCATGGCATCTGGTCCCATCACTTCATGGGAAATAGATGGGGAAACAGTGGAAACAGTGTCAGACTTTATTTTGGGGGGCTCCAAAATCACTGCAGATGGTGACTGCAGCCATGAAATTAAATGACACTTACTCCTTGGAGGAAAAGTGATGACCAATCTAGATAGCATATTCAAAAGCAGAGACATTACTTTTGTCAACAAAGGTCCTAGGTCTAGTCAAGGCCATGGTTTTTCCTGTGGTCATGTATGGATGTGAGAGTTGGACTGTGAAGAAGGCTGAGCGCCAAAGAATTGATGCTTTTGAACTGTGGTGTTGGAGAAGACTCTTGAGAGTCCCTTGGACTGCAAGGAGAACCCAGTCCAGTCCATTCTGAAGGAGATCAACCCTGGGATTTCTTTGGAGGGAATGATGCTAAAGCTGAAACTCCAGTACTTTGGCCACCTCATGCGAAGAGTTGACTCATTGGAAAAGACTCTGATGCTGGGAGGGATTGGGGACAGGAGGAGAAGGGGACGACAGAGAATGAGATGGCTGGATAGCATCACCGACTCGATGGACTTGAGTTTGAGTGAATTCTGGGAGTTGGTGATGTTCAGGGAGGCCTGGCGTGCTGCGATTCATGGGGTTGCAAAGAGTCGGACATGACTGAGCGACTGAACTGAGCTTCCTTGGAAAGAGATCAAATTATCTTGAACATCAAATACCTAGACAAAAAGTCATCAAAACAACAGCAAACAAAACTACCTCTTCCAGCTCTCCTGGAGATAGGACTAGCCAATGATGTACAAGAGGAGATCACTGGGAGGAACTTCTAGGAAAACCTGACAAAGGAAGTTAACACAGCAGGGTGGCATTTGGCCTTCGGTCCCTTTTTCCTCTCTGCCTTCCTGCTGCCGGAACTTAGCTACAATGGTTGCAGTGCCAGCAGCCACTGTGTGAGCATGAGGAAGCCCTGCAGACAGCAGCAGACACTAAGGAGAGGGGATTAAAAGACAGACGGAAGCTGGGTCCTGGACGACCAGTACATCTTCTACCAGGTACACCTCTCAGGACTTCCCTGGGGCCCCAGTGGCTAATACTCTGCCCTCCCAATGCAAGAGGCCCAGGTTCTATCCCTGGTCAGGGAATTAGCTCCCACATTAGTTCACGTGCCACAAGTAAAGGTGCCAGAACTGAAAGATCCTGCGTGCTGTAACAGACTGGAGATCCCTCGGGCCACAATTAAGATCTGGCACAGACAAATAAATAAAATAAAAATAAAACCAAGCCAAACCAAAAAAGCTCTTTTATGTGAGGGAGGTAAGACTGTGTCTTACTTAAGTCGTGGTAATTTCAGGGCTCTGTTTGCTCTGCAGTTGAATACAGTCTGCAGATGACAATCTCTGTCTCCGTTTCTCTCTCTCTTTTTTCCTTTGACTAAACTGTCATGATTATCACATTTAAAATGCTGTCATCTTGGCTAAATCACTGGCCACAGACTAGAGAGTGATATTAGGATGGATTAGTCTAGATCATGGGAAAGAGGCAAGGAAACTTAGAAGCATGAAACTGCCAAGAGAGGTAAGTCTGAGATCGTCTCCACGGAGTGTGTCCGAACAGCTGGGAAATATTCAACAGGAGGGTCTGAGCCTGGAAGGAATGAGGGCTGGGGCCCCCAGCGAGTGGCTGCAGTTGGAGAGAAGCAGGTACTGCCTGGGGCCCTGGGAGGCAGTGCACAAGGATGGCTTGAGGGCCACTGAGCTGAGCTCTCGTGGGCAGTTCTCTCCTTGCACCCACACAGCAACCCTAGGAAGGAAGGACTCTTGTCCCCATCTTGCTCATGAGGAAACCGTGGCTCAGAGGGGTTAAGCAGTAGTCTGACCAGAGATTAGTTACTGGTAGAGGTGGAATTTAAACCCAGGTAGCCTGATTTCAAAGGCTGCAAGAGGAAAATGCACTGGTTTTTAGAAAAAGTCTCTCTGGGTTTAATTGGTCATCGCTCCCTTGTCACTCAATGTCTGTGACTCTGGGTGAGTCAGTTTTCCCTCTGTCTGATTCACTCTGCTCACCTCTAACATGGGGATAAATGGATACCCTCTTAGGATATTGCTGAAACGAGAGGCACTTAGCATATTGCCTGGCACATAGGAGATCTTCAATGAATGTACATGTGTGCTAAGTCACTTCAATCGTGTCCAACTCTTTGCGACTCTCTGGACTGTACCTGCCAGACTTCTCTGTCCATGGGATTCTCCAGGCAAGAACGTGGGAGTCGGCTTCCATGCCCTCCTCCAGGAGATCCTCCCCACTCAGGGATCAAATCTGCATCTCCTGTGGCTCCTGCATTGCAGGCAGAGTCTTTATCGCTGCACCACCGGGGAAGCTCCTCAATAAATGGTAACAACCATCATTTTCATCATCATCACTATCATTATCTCCATGAAGCTACAAATGACTGCTGTTATAACTCTCTGGCTTTTGCACACAGCCAGGTTGGCGGTTTGACTCCAAGTTCCCGTGGGCTTCTGGAAAGTGGCACTTGCTTCAAGTGTCAACCTTAGGGGTTTATCTTCTCCAAGAGTGGAAGTGAGAACAGTCTAATTAAACTGCAATTATTAATATTTTGAGATGTGGTCAACTGCATCACGCAGTAATTTATAAAGGTCTGTGAATCTACCATATGTGGTAGTGGTAATGCTAGGTTATCATATTAAGTGATTAAATTTATTAAGCTAAAGGGCCAGAAAGTTAACCTCTGCTCTACTGAATAAGAAATGATACGCAGAGATCTAATTGCTTCAAGTGTTGTTGTTGTTGTTTTTTTTCCTGGATTCTTTCTTTACGTAATCTCTGTCACAGATATTCACTAAAGAAAATGAAGAAAGCAGGAAAGGAGGATGAGGAGGAAAACAAGGAGGAGCAAGAGATGGAAAGAAGAATATAAGGAACCCGCATCCAGCTCGTGGATGTTTTAGAGGGAAATGATGCTGAAGGCAGTGGATTATAATCAGGCTGACAGATGTAGCTGAAATGCTTCTCTAGTGGCTGAGATGGTAAAGAATCTGCCTATAATGCTGGAGACCTGGGTTCAATCCTTGGGTCAGGAAGATGCCCTGGAGAAGGGAATGGCAACATATTCCAGTATTCTTGCCTGGAGAATCCCAAGGACAGAGGAGCCTTGTGGGTTACAGTCCGTGGTGTCGCAAAGAGTTGGACAAGTCTGAATGACTAACACTTTTGACACTTTCAGGAAGCCAGGTTCTAATTCTACTGACAACTGGCTGTGTGATTTAGGCAGAATAATTAACCACTCTGTTCAACTACTATAATTTAGGGATAACCATCACCACCATTGCCTCTATCACCAACACCATCACCACTACAACATGAATAATTACCACGTGCCAATAACTATGAAAAATGCTTTACAATTACTAATCTAGCTATTATCAACCCCACCTCACAGTGAGGAACTGAAATACAGAGAGGTTCCCTGACTTATGCAAGGTCACCCAGGTGGGGTGCAGTGGAGTCTGTACTAGTATCTAGGCCTGAACCTGTCTTCCTCATCTGTTTTTAAAGATAATATTATTTTTATCTGACCTGTGAAAGATGAAAAGTAAGGAAGTAGATGTGAAAGCATTAAAAAAATGTCAGACTACAATTTGTACAATGAAGTACAGTTGTAAATTAGATACTCAAAACCGCCTTATAAAGAGGAGGATTGGTCCTCACCATCCCATCACACTATGGCTAATTGCCAAGGCCACAGTCAAAAAATCAAGTCTTCTCATGGATGCAGGGTACACACACAGGTGAGCTGGTGATGAGTAAATGAAGATGCAAAAAAAAGCTGTATCTCTGTGAATCTCCCTCTTCTCAACCATCTGCACCTTTCTCAGGAACTGAAAAAAGCACCTTAGGTACTACGCAAGGAACTGAAAAAGGCATGACATGTTTAGCTGGGGCTTTGGAGCCCAAAGGGCTTCCCTGGTGGCTCAGAGGTTAAAGCGTCTGCCTCCAACGCGGGAGACCCAGGTTCAATCCCTGGGTCGGGAAGATCCCCTGGAGAAGGAAATGGCAATCCACTCCAGTATTCTTGCCTGGAGAATCCCATGGACGGAGAAGCCTAGTAGGTTACAGTCCATGAGGTCGCAGAGAGTCGGACACGACTGAGCGACTTCACCTCACCTCACCTTGGAGCCCAAAAGTCTTGGCCATGTAACGACCATAGCATTTCTGCCTCTTAGCCCCGCACCCCTGATGTTGTGGTCCTCCACCAGGTACCAGACTCAGATTCTTCAATGTGAAGATGCACATCCTGAGAAGACAGCATCCCGTCCACCCCCCTCCGCTGTTCTCACAGCTCCCCTCCATCTGGGCTGGCTCCACCCTACTTTGTTTCAGGGCTGGAGGCCCTCCTTGGGGCTAAGTAACAGAAGGTTTCCACCCTGACTGCCATGCCCTCAAATCATTATCTTTTCCTGCCACCCTCCTCACTTGCCCCGCCTCCCCCTTCCCCGCCCAGTGCTTTCCAATGTTGCACATTGTCTCTTGGCTTCCCAGTCCAGCCTCCAGGGCTCTGCATGAGCTGCATCTGTCCCACCCTCTGAGCCTCTTTCCCTGATAGCTCAGCTGGTAAAGAATCCACCTGCAATGCAGGAGACCCCAGTTTGATTGCTGCCTCGGGAAGATCCCCTGGAGATGGGACAGGCTACCCACTCTAGTGTTCTTGGGCTTCCCTTGTGGTCAGCTGGTAAAGAGTCCTTCCACAATACAGGAGACCAGGCTTTGATCCCTGGGTTGGGAAGATCCCCTGGAAAAGGGAGCAGCTATCCACTCTAGTATTCTGGCCTGGAGAATCCCATGGACTGTGTAGTTCACGGGGTCGCAGAGAGTCAGACATGACTGAGCGGCTTTCACTGAGCCTCTTCCTTGCCGCCTGATGCTCTAGCAACGTCATCGTGCAACCTTTGTCCCTCTGCTTGCAATGCCCTTTCTTCTTCCTCACCTGGCTAACTTCTACTCAACCTTTAGAACTTACTCAGGTATAAACCCCACCCTGTGCCGAACCCCAGGCATCTCTGGTGGGTGCAGCCCTCA
This sequence comes from Madoqua kirkii, assembly GCA_006408675.1. Classification (NCBI taxonomy): domain Eukaryota; kingdom Metazoa; phylum Chordata; class Mammalia; order Artiodactyla; family Bovidae; genus Madoqua; species Madoqua kirkii. Next base: position 7,035 of record SJYC01129771.1, on the reverse strand, counting down.
ACAGCCTGTTGACTTGTTTCTGGTTGTATACACCCTCCTCCCACCCCTACCACCAGATGGAGCGCCTGTAAGGTAGGGACAATTTCTAAGTCTTTCCTGTGTCCCTAGAACCAGCACATGGGCAGTCCTCAGAAAAATGCTTGTTGCCTAAATAGCTAAGAGCTTGAAATTCTTGCATCTCAAATCTGAATTAAACACATGCCTCCTTTTGGGTACAATGGCACCACCCTATCTGATGTGGGGCGTTCACATTTCTCTCTGGATGGAGCAGGTGTGCAGAACCGTCTGTGCAGAAGCTGATTCATCCAAACAGGATAGAGGTAAATGGATGCTTTTGAGGTTTTTTTTTTTTTTCTTTTCCAACGGGGAACTAGAATATAGAAAGTGGTGTTCTGGAAGAAGTGATCAAATGAAATATCCATCCGTGTGCCTCTCAGGAAAGTTATTTCTTTAACTTGCAATATGGTCCCTGACCTACCTTGTGCCCAATGACTATAAGAGGTGCTGAATCCCCCCCAAAGGAACACAGATCCAGCCCCTAATACCAGCTTACACAGTAGGCACACGCTGTGCTTTGGTCGATGGCACAAGTTAATGGACTTCGAAAGCTTTTGTGAGCTCACAGTTCACACACACACACACACACACACACACACACACACACACACACACACCCACACCCTTGTTCACACACCATCCTCTCCCCAAATCCATTTCAGACTTTATAAACACCTTGAAATGCAAGCACAGTGACAGCAACCTAGTGGCCATTTTGTCTGAGGATGCTGAACAAGGCTGCCGGCCCTCTGACTCCTTTAGGGTTAAAAGGCGCCTGGCCCCAGGGCGCCTCTTCAGTTAACGTGAGTCAGTATTTGTATGAGAGATGCATGCAATGCTTCTGGAAAAAGACTAGAAACCCACCAAGGGTCGTCAAACTGTTCCACATGCACCCCAGTTAGGGCAATTTCTGGAAGGCAGCAGGAGCCCCCCGGGTCCAGTTTCTAGGCAACTGCTATCAGGAGTCCCGAACCTCACAGGGAAGGGAAGATGGTTGAGCAGGCCCTGTGAAGGGGTGTAGTCTGCTCTTCATGATGCCTTCACTTCCCTGACCCCCATTTTGTCTATTTACCCCAGGAGCAAATTAGAGCTTGGAGGCATGGAAGAAGCTAACTATCCTTGAGTACAGAAACTCTGGGGAGGACTTAGACTGGGAAAATTACCCTCATTATAGCCATTGCCTATAGAGCACTTTGAGTGTCAGGCAGAGCCCCAAGGCATCACATGTATTATCTCATTTAATCCCTACAGGAGCCCTGCAAGGCAGGTACTATAGTTTCAAAGCTGGAGAAACTGAGGTTCACAGAATTGAAGCTGCCTGCCTAAAGTCACACACAATGAGACGGTAACAAAGCCAGGATTTTCACTCTGGTCTGTCTGAATCCAGGAGCCACCGTCTTTTTTTTTTTAGTATAGTTAATCTACAGTTTTATATTAGTCTCAGGTGTCAACACAGTGACTCAAAAGTTTTATAGCTTATACCCCATTTAAAATTATTATATGGAGAAGGAAAGGGCAACCCACCCCAGTACTCTTGCCTGGGAAATCCCATGGACAGAGGAGCCTGGCAGGCTACAGACACAACTCAGTGAATAAACAATAACAAAATCTAAAATATGTTGACAAGTTATGAAAATAGCTAAATATAGGTCTAGACTATTGGAATAACAGCTAATGTTCTTTTTCAGTATATTATGATGGCTAAATCTCTACTTTGTTACCATCTCCATTAAGTTGCTGCTCACCAATGTCTGAATGTAGTGAAATCGCTGAACTCCCTGAGCTTAAGTTTAAATATAGTAGTAATTTCTACCTCCAAGATTTCTGCAGAATGAAGATGTTACTGAGCTTCTTAGCAGTGATTCCTACATATAAAGGTTTTCCCAAGTTACATATTCAGCACTGGAATACTGGAGTGGGTTGCCGTGCCCTCCTCTAGGGGATCTTCCCGACCCAGGAATTGAACCTGTGTCTCCTCTGTCTCCCCCATCAGCAGGCAGGTTCTTTACCACTAGCACCAGCTAGGAAAACCCACCCAATTTTTTAGAAGGCTCTTAATAAAAGTAAAACTTTTAAGTAAATATCTCTCCGGGGGAACTGACGGTAAGTGGACAATACTGAATTTCAGGTGAGAACGTAAATGCAGTCAGTGCTTCGGGTTCTCATGTAACCTCTCTCAAGAAAAAAATATGAGTCATTGGAAACTAATGGATTCTCCATGTTTTTGGCAACAGAAATCAGAGATTATGATTAGAAGCCTGGAGAGTTTCTCTCTTCATCACCATTACATCTTGCTTTCCTTTTCTAGGTGAAGGTCAAGGTCCGTGGTTTAGATGCTCAAGCACTTGGTTGTAGCCAACTCCTTAGTCTTCATCTTTACAGGCATCTCCAGAGCAGTGACAGCTTTTGGGCAGAGACATTTTCTCAGCAGTTTTGGTTGCCAGTTTGCTTACTGTGGTCACAGAGTGACGCTGCACTGTATTCACGTAAGATGCAACTGCTGGAGGAAACCAGCCTCTATTGCCTTTATACCTGCCTGTGCCTCTGTGACTATTGAAAAGTGGAAAGTTACAGGGAAAAATGAAATCATAAAATATTGGCTACGTTTCCCTATGCTGTACAATATATCTTGCGGCTTATTTATTTTATATATAGTAGTTTTCCTAACCACTGCCCTCTTGTGCCATCTGTCAGTACACAGAAATTTATCCCACCTGAGGAAAAAATAGCACAGCATTTGGAGGTGGTTCAGCACTCAGTTTTTGGTTCTGAGATAAGTGAGTATTTTCTGTTGTTGTTGCTTTTTAAAAAATGCAAGCCCTACCTTGCAGCACCCATTATTACCTATTGTGCTTAATGACTAAATGGGATGGAAGAATTATTTTCTTCATGGACCAGCCAGTGTGGACAGAAAATATGCATCAGCAGGAGGCAGGTTTTTTTTTTAAGAGTGCACAGACCATCTCCAAAGAACCCCTGGCTTATACTTTAGAAACAGACAATGAAATAAGGCACAAGACCACTGGCCTGTGAGCTTCTGATCCATGTTCTTCTGTTTGACTGGTGGTGGGGATTACTTGCTAGAGACCAAGAACCACTCAGGAATTCACAATGGCTTTTTCCACTGAGTTCAGTACAAGAGGAAACTGCAGGGGTCTGAGGTGCAGGGGTGGGCTTCCCTGGTGGCGCAGATGGTAAAGAATTTGCCTGAAATGCAGGAGACCCAGGTTCGATCCTGGGTCAGGAAGATACCCTGGAGAATTGAATGGCTACCTGCTCCAGTATTCTTGCCTGGAGAATTCCATGGCCAGAGGACCTTGGCAGGCTACAGACCATGGGGTTGCAAAGAGTCAGACATGACTGAGAGACTAACACACACACACACACACAAGGTACGAAGCAGTTGGTGGCGGGGAGTGTGTAGTCAAAGATTCTCTTTTGAATTTACAACTTGTGTCTTGCCCATCACCATCAGAAGCAGCTTCTGATGGCTTCCTAGACAGGAAGTGTTTGTCTGTCCCAGCTTGTCCTGTCATGAAACATTCAGAAGGATCCCAGGAGATGCCAAATCTCTGCTCAGGACCATGGCCAGCTCCCCCACCCCATTCACCCAGGGTCTGCTGAGCTGCGTAGATTTGAAAGCTGTTCTGTTAACTATCTGATTGATCCTCAGGATTAAGCTCTCATCTTCACTCCAGTACTCTTGCCTGGAAAGTCCCACGGATGGAGGAGCCTGGTGGGCTGCAGTCCATGGGGTCGCGAAGAGTTGGACATGACTGAGCGACTTGACTTTCACTTTTCTCTTTCATGCATTGGAGAAGGAAATGGCAACCCCCTCCAGTGTTCTTGCCTGGAGAATCCCAGGGATGGGGGAGCCTGGTGGGCTGCCGTCTCTGGGGTCGCACAGAGTCGGACACGACTGAAGGGACTTAGTAGTAGTACTAGTAGTTCCTCTCACGTTAGAGGTGACCTTACATGAGTCCCTGGCCCAGTCAGTGCCTGAGACAGAGCAGAAACTTAGCAAACAGTGTCTACAGTCACCCAGCTTTCCAGCTCATGTCCTGACTGCAATCCTGTGTACACTGTTTTCTCTGTCAGGGAACCCTCCCTCAACTCTGCATCCTTTTACCTGGCCATTTCTTATTCACTTTTCTAGATCAAACACTTCCAAAGGGTGTAACCTCAAAGAACCACAGAGGTATTGCAGGGAAAAGGTAAACGAGTCCAAACACAGTTTTAAAGGCTTGCATCTAGTCTATATGAATCACCATAGGCACTCATACCAATAATTTGGCCCGTGATCCCTTCTCTAACACCACCCTGCTCCCAGGCCCCAGGCCCTGAGAGCTCTTTTAGCTCTTATTTTTATCTATGTGTAACTATCACTAAGGGGCTGCTTAACTGTACAACCTCGGGGCCATTATTAGCACTGTAGCCTACAAACTGAGTTGGGGTGGTGGGATGCCATTCATGGTGAAACACACATTGCGGATGGTAGTCCCTGTGAGTGTGCAGAGGGGCAGCCCTGTTCTGAACACATACCGCTGCCTCCCCACCCCAGCCCTTGCATGGGTAATAGACCTTCAGAGAAAGTTCAATGTGTATTTTGGGCTGTTTCAGGGCAGGGGTAGAGATTCAGATTCCTGCCTTAACCAGTCATTTGGATCTGGTTTTATTTAATGGATTACTAAGAGATTCAAACCAGTCAATCCTAAACGAAATCAATCCTGAATATTCACTGGAAGGACTGATGCTGAAGCTGAAGCTGCAACACTTTGGCCACCTGACACGAAGAGCCGGCTCACTGGAAAAGGCCCTGATGCTGGGAAAGATGAAGGGCAAGAGGAGAAGGGGGTGAAAGTGGATGAGATGGTTGGATGGTATCACTGACTCAATGGACATGAGTTTGAGCAAACTCTGGGAGATAGTGAAGGACAGGGAAACCTGGTATGCTGCAGTTTATGGGGTCGCAAAGAGCTGGACATGATCTAGTGACTGAACAACAGCAGGTTACTGAATAAGCTCTTCTGATTTAAAGATTATCTTGCAGAGAGATATTTTAATTTCTTTCTTTAACTCTGCACCCACATTCTGCCAAGAAACTCTTGTTTGGTGTTAATCTGACCCAGAATGACTCCTAAAGTTAAACACACACATGTGCTGAAGGGCCAGGCTGTGTGTTTTCTGTAAATGGTGCCTATGGCCCTGCCAGAGCAGCATCAAAACACATGCAACTTCCTGAGCCCCAGAACTCTATCTGCCTCAGATATAACATCATTCTCAGCACTTCTCAGGCTGTTTGACTGTCCTGCCTTTTTTTTTTTTTTTTCCTGAAGCTCAGGGAAGAAAAGTGCTTCTGCAAGCATTCTTGCTGACTTTGTTCTCATTTTCATGGAAAATCTGGGGAAGATAAAGTCCAGGCAAGTAAGTTTATAAGGAAGCCTTCTAATTGCAGGGGGGATGGCAAGGTTTGGCTCTGGGGGGTTTGCTTTTGGAAAAATGTCTCACTCCATATCACCATCTGTTTCTCAGAATAGTTTAAGTAATGTACCTGGGTTCCTCAATAGAAAAAAACAACGCAAAAGTGCTCTCTCTACAAGTTTCTTGATGAGAAAAAGCACAAAAAGCTCCATGGTTAGACACTAGGGCAGGGCATCTTCCCTCGGACTGAGTGGGGAAAGGGCATCCTGGAACCCCTAAAGATAAACTCTCATAGGCAAGTAGCCTGATTGTCTGGGGGAAGGCTTCTAATCAAACCCGATGGGATTTGAGAGCTATGATGGTGTGCATTAGTGAGATGTCAGAAAGAACAGCCAGTATGGTCTGTAAGATGATGGAGGACCTGTTCTCGATAGCGACACCTTGTGGGTGTGAGCAGCAATGGTGGTAGAGGACACAGCATCAACTTTCTCCCTCCACCTCTGAGGTTTGGAAGGTAACCAAGAAAGTTATTTATTAGACAATTCAAGTTGCGGTTGGCCGGGGTAGGGGGAGAGGGGGGCGTGGGGGTCGGGTCGGGGGTGAAGCTCCCAGAGGCAGACACTAGAAAAATTCATGTGATGGTTCATATGGCTAACTGGAAAAATAAAGGAAGTGGGCCTTAAACTTGTAACCTCTTTAAGTTATAAAAGAGGCGGTCTTTATTAAATAACTGCTCATATTCTAAATGCTTTCTTTGTGCTAATTTTACTTAAAAACAACGTCTGGAAAGTATCTAGCTCTTTGTCTCTCAAGGCACAGAACACACTCTGGCGCTCTAAGCTTCTTCACTGTATGCTCTCCAGCATGTGACTTTCCTTACACTCACAGAGGAAAGAGAAAATGCTTGCTCCCCACACAGATGATAAGAAAATATCTGCTGAAGAGTGGACAGGATCCGAGTGGCATGGTCAAGCAGTCAGCGTGATGTATAAACACCAGCCATCAGGAGTACTGACTGACTGTGCTAGTTCTATGTTTAACACATGTAATCCAAGTGCCAGATCATGCATCTTAACACATTTAACTATCACAACCAGGTTTTATTATTATTCTCATTTTACAGATGAGGGCAATGAGATTCGGAAAGATTAGGTAGCTTATCCATATTCAAACAGTTTGTCAGTGGTGGAGCCAGGTTTCAAGCTGGGTCCAAAAGCCATGATATATTCTGGGCTTCCCTGGTGGCTCAGACAGTAAAGAGTGGGCCTGAAATGCAGGAAACCCAGGTTCAGTCCCTGGGTGGGGAAGATCCCCTGGAGGAGGAAATGGCATGGCAACCCACTCCAGAATTCTCTTGCCTGTCAATACATTACATCAAAGGTGGGGTACGTGGCTGGGAAACTGGTTTTAAAAATGATTCTTATGCACTTTTGGAACAGAGCCCTGAGGAAATTGATACCTGTTGAAATATATTTACAAGCACTAATTTCGGAATAACAGGGTTTGAACTGCCTATTTTATTATTATTATTGCTTTGTACTCCTGTGGGTTGTGGGT
>SJYC01129767.1:0-45389 GCA_006408675.1 Madoqua kirkii | reverse complement strand
CCGTCCAAGGGTTTTCCAGTCAAGAGTACTGGAGTAGGGTGCCATTGCCTTCTCCGAGAGTCTAGAACTCATGAATTGAAGCAGGAAATCCAAAGAATTTGTTTTGTGTGGGGGGGGGGGGGGGGGGGGGGGTGACCGGTAATGCTCCTTTTCTTGATGTGGGTGTGGGTTCTATGGGTGTGTTCATTTTGTGAAATTTTATTGAGCTGTAGGCTTACTGATTTGTGTGCTTTCCTGTATTATGTTATATTTCAATAAAAAGTTCAAAAAAATTACAGGGCTTAATGCAGGCAGCATTTACGCTAAGTGGTGGATTAGAGCTTTATTGTACAGCCTGTGGTTACATCCATTAGAATAATGGCTTGTTGAACAATCCCAATAGGAAGAGATTTCAAATTAATATGGAAATCCAGCACTAACAGCTGCATTTGCACAGCCTCCACTTAGAAACTATCTGTCCTGATGTCTCCCTCCTCTCCTTATCAGGTTTGCTCCTATGGTCCCTTAAACGTGGACCTTTGAGGTTCAGTGCCTGGGATCGGGTATGACAGGCTGGATCTTATGTTGGGGCTCTGCCTGTAGCCATATGCCTGGGAGCAGGGAGAAATCCACGAGACCATGGTCGTACTGTACACCAGCTACAGTCACACAGGGAACGTGAAGGATGGAACACAGGCAGCCACCATTTATCAAGCACTTACTGCGTGTCAGGCACTGCGCTAAGTGCTTTACCTGTATTAATTCATTTAGTCCTCGCAAGATCCCTGAGAGAGGAAGAAAGTACTTTTGCAATCTCTGCTCTGGGGAAAGAGAGACACTAGGAGACTGCTGATCACTGCGTGGCTTGTAAGCCACAGAACTGGGACTTAAACCCAAGCTGTCTGGCTCAGAGCCTGCGCGGTCTCACATGACAGCCTGTCTGTGCCTGTTACTCTGAGCTGGGTTCCCCCATGGCTCAGCCTGGCCACCTGATCTTTTCAGGGGTGTATCTTAGTCACCTTCCATCTCCCTACCTCCCCTTAGCCTGATGCCTTAAAAAAAAATACAAAAAATGGAGGAATTCTGAAACATGCATTCAACAAAAATACTTCTAATCACCAAGTACATTTCAGACGCTGTGCTGGACACTGGCAATAAATTAGTGAGCAGAAAGAGATACAGCCCCTGTTGTCAGGGGAGATGGCCACTATTCAAATAACTAAACAAAACAGTGAAATTACACACATTAAGCAAAAGTGGGATGTGGAACAAAGGCCCCAGAGTGGATGTGCGTGCCAGCCCTGCGACTAACACACCCTGTGACCTTGGACAAAGCAGTTCTCGGTGGCCTGTGGGTTCCTCATCTGGCACAAGAAGGCCTTAAACTAGATGATCAATTCCCAAACTGACTTCCAGTGACCACCCTTCTGTGTGATGTTAATTTAGGATGGTTGTGCCTGAGGATAAAACATTCCATTGTCAGTTTGGTTGTTTTTTTATAACCTCTTTCTCCCTGTTATTCAAGCTTCTATTTCTGGACACATATGCTCGGAGTTGCTGGGGTGTGCCACCCAGAATCCTCCTTCTAGATGGAGGCCCCCATTTCTCTAGGTGCTGGGGGCTCACAGCTGAGTTCTTTCCCAGGAATTGCCCTCAAATAAAAGGAGCTGCTTCCATAAGTGGTATACCCCTCCTTGGAGGAAACCTGCATTCAGTGACTGGTTCCTGTAAGAGTACAAAGGTCTGGTCCTCTTGCCTCAAAAGCTGGGATATCTCAGAATGACCCTCCCAGCTTCAGAGCTCCCCGTGGGCTGATCTGAAGCTGGTGCTGTGACTGCTTCTTGGCTCAGCTGCTTCTCTGCCCATCTGCTGCCCTTACTTGCTTAAGGTGTTGCTCCCAAGAGCACTTATCAATGAAGAATCTGCATGCAAATCTCCATCTTGAGTCTGTCCCTGAGAAACCGACCTACAGAAGTTAGGTGCAGGAGTGGTCCTCAGAAGTAGACTCTAAAATGAGATTTTGGGTCAGTCTCCTGAGGCAAAAGAAATAAAAGCAAAAACAAACAGATGGGATCCAATCAAACTTATAAGTTTCTGCACAGCCAAGAAAACCATCAACAAAAGGACAATTTACAAAATGGGAGAAAATACCTGCAGACAGTGCCACCGACAAGAGGTTAATCTCCAAAATATACCAACAGCTTATACAACTCAACATCTAAATGGCAAATAACCCAATCAAAGATGGGAAGCAACCCCAAATAGACATGTGTCCAAAAAGACGTCCAGATGGTTAACAGGCACACAAGAAAACACTCAACATCACTAATTATTAATATTAAAGAAATGCAAATCGAAACCAGAATGAGGTATTGCCTCACACTGGCCAGAATGGCCATCATCAAAAGTCTATAAATAATAAATGCTGGACATGGTGTGTCGAAAAGGAAACCCTCCTCCACTGTGGTGGGAATGTAAATTGGTACAGCCACTATGGAAAACAGTATTGTTTAGTTGCTAAGTTGTGTCCAACTCTTATGTGATTCCATGGACTGTGGCCCGCCAGGCTCCTCTACTAGAGTGGATTGCCATTTCCTTTCTCCAGGGGATCTTCTTGACCCAGGGATCAAAGCCAGGTCTCCTGCGTTGCAGGTGAATTCTTTATCACTGAGCCACCTGGGAAGCCCAGAGAACTGAGAACTTTCAGATATTCAAGCTGGATTTAGAAAAAGCAGAGGAACTGGAGATCAAATTGCCAACATCGAAAAAGCAAGAGAATTCCAGAAAAACATCTACTTCTGTCTCATTGACTACACCAAAGCCTTTGACAGTGTGGATCACAACCAACTGTGGAAAATTCTTAAAGAGATGGGAATACCAGACCACCTTACCTGCCTCCTGAGAAACTTGTATGCAGGTCAAGAAGCAACAGTTAGAACTGGACATGGAACAACAGACTGATTTCAAATTGGGAAAGGATTATGTCAAGGCTGTATATTGTTACCATGCTTGGCCCCAGGTAGCCGCTGAGACCCCTTCATGGATCACAGCCTTGTCATGGCAAAGGGGCTTGCATAACTCAATGAAGCTATGAGCCATGGCACGCAGGGCCACCCAAGATGGATGGGTCATAGTGAAGACTTCTGACAAAATGTGGTCCACTGGAGAAGGAAATGGAAAACCACTCTAGTATTCTTGCCTGGATAACCCCGTGGAGAGTATGAAAAGGCAAAAAGATAAGACACTGGAAGATGAGCCCCTCAGGTCAGAAGGTGTCCAATATGCTACTGGGTAAGAGCAGAGGGCAATTACAAATAGCTCCAGAAAGAATGAATTGGCTGGACCAAAGTGGAAACTTTAAGGAAGGCTGAGCTCAGAAGAATTGATGCTTTCAAACTGTCATGCTGGAGAAGACTCTTGAGAGTCCCTTGGACTGCAAAAAGATCAAACCAGTCAATCTTAAAGGAAATCAACCTTGAGTATTCACTGGAAGGACAGACACTGAAGCTCAAGCTCTAATACTTTGGTCACCTGATGCCAAGAGCTGGCTCATTGGAAAAGACCCTGATGCTGGGAAAGACTGAGGGCAGGAGGAGAAGGAGTCAACAGCAGATGAGATGGATGGCATCAGTGACTCAATGGACTTGAATTTGAGCAAACTCTGGGATATAGTGGAGGACAGAGGAGCCTGACGTGCTAAAATCCATGGGGTCACAAAGAGTCGGACACGACTCAGTGACTAAACAACAACAAAGCCACTGGGGCGCTCGTGCATTCCCCTGACCAATTTCTGGCCAGCCACAAACAAGAGCAGCAGCCACGATTTGAGAAAGGCACAACGAGCAGGGCAATAGCCCAGACCAGCCAAAGCGCTGGGCAAAAGTGAGGAGGCTCTAGATAAGGGGATGAGAGAGGTGATGAGCATCACTGGTGGCCCAAAGACCCTGTTTTAGTGGTGAAGGACATAGTGTCACCCACTAATCTTTGACTTGAACTCTGGGGGAGCTAAACATAGTGTGAGATCTTTATTTTAGATCACAGACCATCTCTTTTTCTTTCTTTTGAACACAAAGCCACACATATACATTTAATCAACAGGATAAATTCACCTTTTAGGACCTATTTACCTAAAAGTTTACAGGGTAGCACAAGACTGAGTTAAATCTTTATTTATTTATTTATTTATTGCCCACAAGAGAAAAGCACATATTGTCTGTACGATGCAGGCTTCCCCTACAGTGAGGGGAAGCATGTGTTTGCATGGTCTAGGACCACTGAGGTCTAAAAACTGGGAGAAGCCTGGGGTCTTCCAGCTCAAGACAGGTGGGAGGAACTGTGAGACCCCTGGTCCTCACCAAAATGTCCCTGAAAGAAGGCACTGATTCCATGCTACAGATGAAAAACTGAGGTTTGGAGAAGTAAAATGACCAGGCTGAGGTCACTCGGCCGATGAGGGGGAGGATGGGGTTTCTTTGTCTCCAAAGCTCTTTGTTGCTGCTCTTGAATAACTCTAGAGCAGTTATAGCTCTAAGATAACATTAGAGCAGATGCTCTAATGACAACCAGCTCACAGATGCAGACTGCCTTTTCTCGAGCTGTTCCTCTGCTCCTCACCTGTATTGGGCTCCACAAGCCTCAACCACCGTGTGCAGCAGACGTCTTGCCCCTGCACCCCATCCCACAGATAAAGAAACCAGTTCCACAGAAGTGAACTGATTTGTGCATGGCCACCCAGGTAGTAACTGGTGGAATCAGGATTTGAATCCACAGCTGACTCCAAAGTCAGCACACTTTCAACTGTACTGTCGGAACCACCTCGCTTCCCCCACCTTGACCCTCAAGCCTGGCTATCAGCCTGAGAACACTGCCTGTCATCTGGGAAAGGATTTCACAAAACAGAGTTTTCTGTGCAAACCTTTTTGTAACAAAGGTTCAAGGTTCAAATCTTTTGATGCTTAAATTTGAAAACATGTAAGTTCTTTTTTAAGGTGGGATCGTCTGAGGCAGCCTTAGCCATCAGGAAAGAAATTAAACAAAGATACCCACCCTCAGTGGAGAGTGGTGCGAGAAAAACAGACAGGAAAACTTGCCCTGGAACTGTGGTTAACTAGAGGTGTCAAAGACACACCAAGACGCCAGCGGAAATGGGCAGGGCCCTGGGTCACATTCAAGATGATAAAAATGCAATTAACTTGAGCCGGGTTCCTCCAGCCCGTAGCAGTGACCTACCCTTTGGGTATGAGGCCATGTTGATCACTTCTGGGTATGCGGCTATGTTGATCAGTTCTTGGCTAAGGACACAGGGCCAAGTACTTTCCTTTATGGAACATGCTGGGGACTCATTAATGCCCACCCACTGGCTGCAGGGTATGTGTGTGTGTGTAGGGGGGCGGATGATGTAATGTAGAGGGGACTGAGGTCTTCTCTGAATGATTCATAAGGTACAATTCAGAAGCCTTAACCTTGTCTGCATTCCAAGGTATCACGACCAGCATATAATCCATGATCTTGAACAATTCTAGGGCTTTGAAGCAAGTCTCAAGTCTGAGGAGAAGGCAGTGGGAAGAATCAGGCTTGAATTTCTAAGTGAAGATGTTCTGGGCTACAGCCTGTATATGTGGAGATCCTGGGTTTTGACTGATGGGATGCAAAAGCTATTGAGAACCGTCAGTGAATGTCAGAGGTCAGCTACAGTTTTTCAACATATTTAAATTCACTGATTAGATGAGCCTCATTTATGAAGGGATTTGGGTAAGGTTTGCTCTCCTGCTGCTCTCTTACTATCCATCGCTCAGTTTGGATTAATCGTTGTTACAGATACCAACGTTTCCTTCTGAGTCTTATAATCTAGAGATGACAAATTACATTCTGTGCAACAACTCTAATCAACAGTGGTGGCTATCTGCAATTCTGGTCTGAGAGGACTTTCAAGACCTCAGCTGGAAAGAGTACTAGGATCCATTAATGATGTCTATCTTGGGCACGAGAGGAAGAAGTGGTGGTGGGGGAGTATCTGTGCCACCCATCTAGATTCAACTTTTAGTTAAATTATTAGTTTCATCTCTTTTTGTTTCAGAAAGAGTTCACCTACCAGCTTAGACACAAACCATAACTCAAAGTGACTGTCTCTTATTAAACACCATTAACTCATAAGGCAGCCCAGAAACAGGGTGGGATGTAAAAGTGTCACATTCCCTCTGGATTTATTTGTCTTTATAAATAAGAAGCCATTTCAGTCATCAGGGTCCTTTGTTACCAAGCTGTTCCACTCAAGAGGGGTTTATGTGAGAGTACATATTGGGTGATAAAGGGTTTGAAAAATCTTATGGGAATCCAAGATTGGGAATTCATAGATAGGCACTGGAGATTTTCTCCAGAAAGAGAGTTTCAAGGTCCTCGGAGCAGGATCTGAAAGTCATCGGGTTGAGCCTGGACGTGACCCCCTTCTCCTCCACTGCCGTCTTCTCTGCTCACTTCCTGCTCGGGTCCTCCACGCTTCCTCTCTTCGCTGCATCTGCTCACACACACAGTCATTGCCCCCATGGCCTGACTCCCCACGGCCTCCCCACAGCCTCCCTTCCTCCTAACCTTGTAGCTTCTTCCCTCACTGTCACCTGCTTGACTCTTGATGTAGTTTCCACTTTACACTCCCAACAGGGGGACTCTGATTTGTACAAATTAATTTTGGGGAAACTAGCTCATGAGTCAAGGGCCAGCTCGGAACTGGCTACGTGACTGTGGTTGACTGAAAAAATGACCTGAAATCTCTGCCCTTGTGCAAAGAAACTTGACAGTTCTTCCCATCAAGAAGCAGAATCTATTCCCGCACCTTTAATCTGAGCTGGATGTGTGACTTGCTTTGGCCACAAAGTGATGTTTTGCCTAGCTTAAAGCTTCAGAGGCCTCACACACTTTCATTCTCCCTCAGAGTCCTATTCTCACCCAGCTGACCCACTTGAGAATGGGACACTGTGCTGTCAGGGCCAAGGTCATCCTAGACCCACCTATGCTATTTGTCCTCCAAGCCTAGGAGCGAGCCCAGCCAAGATCAGCAAAGTCACCTACACAACCCTTAGCTGATGACAGATGCTCAAGAGAGCCCAGCAGAGACCAGAGAATCTCCCAATTGAATTATAGACTCACAGTCATTAATAAATGTAATCATTTTAAAGTTATTGGTTATTTGAGGTGATTTGTTATTGGTGATAGCTAACTGTCACAATGACTGCAAGGACATCTCTGAGCTTCTCTGAGTTTTAGTTTTCTCATCTGAGAAATGGAGCAAAAAGAACTTTCCTGCTTACCTCAGGGAAGATTCTTAAGACATGATGCAAATATAAACTTTAGCAAATATTTATTGAGGGACTTCTCTATGCTAAGAACTGAGCTCGATACCCTGGGGATTTGCAGGACAGACTGATTATACTGCAGGACAACATTAATACCTTCTCTTCCCAATCACAGGCCATTCCCTAAAAAGGCAAAGTGAACACTCCAGTTTGAAGGCACTGGAAGGGAGAGACTGGCCCAATGGAGACAGCAATTGACTTGCCATCTCATCAACTGATTTATCCCACAGACTTATAGATAAGCTCTCTCCTTCACTCGCTTCCCCTAAATTAACATATGGGTCTTCCCCTTTATTTTTAACTGCTAAGTTCCAGGGATGGACAACAGAATTAATATCCCATCAGTAAACACTCAGGGACCATGACGGTGGACATGATATATCTTAGGTTAGGACACATCTTACATCCCAATGAGGGAGGAAGAGATTGCACCTTCTTCCTCATTTCCCACATCTGATCCAGTCCTGTGCCTCCAAAATAGAAACAATAAAATCCCCAATCTACCCACTTCCCTCCAAGGCACTATTTGCCTGATCTAGGCCATTGACATCTCTTACCATAGCCTTCCCACTGACCTCTATGCAGCTGATGAAATGTTCTTTTAAAAAATCAGATTATATCCTTCTCTTGTTCAGAACCCTCCAGAGGGTTCTCACTAGACTTAGACTAAACCCAAGCCCTTCCCCATGGCCTGTGTGGCTGAAGGCCCTGTAGGCTCCAGCTTGCGCCCGTCTCCCTCATCTGCTCCAGTCACGCTGGTTTTCTTTCTGCTTCTCCAATACCGTGGTTTGTTCTGGCTGTGGCACCCACCCAGCTATTGTCCCATAAAATACTCCATTCAAGTGGCACCGTCCAGATGTCAGCCCATAGCCCCCTTTACAAAACTGTTTCCTCTGACCCCTCTCACTAAAGCAGCACTTGTTCCCCATCAGCACCACTGCAATATACAGGCAGACATTGGGAATACTGTGAACTGGGTTGCAGGCCATTGTAATGAAGTGAGTACTGCAATAAAGCAAGTCACATTTTTTTTTTTTTGGTTTCCCAGTGCATATAAGAGCTACGTTTATACTGTACTGGTAAAGAATCTGCCTGCCAATGCAGGAAATGTAAGAGACTTGAGTTGGGAGGATCCCCCGGAGGAGGAAATGGCTACCCACTCCAGTATTCTTGCCTGGAGAATCCCCATGGACAGAGGAGCCTTGTGGGCTACAGTCCATAGGATCGCAAAGAGTTGGACACGACTGAAGCAACTTAGCATGCACACTGTACTGTAGTCTAAGCATGCACTAGCATTATATCTTAAAAATGTACATAGCTTAAAGAATACTTCAGTGCTAGAGAAGACTATCATCTGAAAATTCAGTGAATTTTAATGTTTTTGCAACAGTCACATCACAGATCACTGATCACAGATCACCATCACAGATATAGTAAAAATGGGAAAGTCTGAAATATTGGGAGTATTGTCAAAATGTGACACAGAGACACGGAGTGAGCAAATACTATTGGAAAAATGGCGCCTATAACAGACATGTGGGGTTGCCACAAACTTTGAATTTGTAAAAAATGCAGTACCTGTGTAGTGCAGTAAAATGAGTTATGCCTGCACATCACCTTCTTTTATTCTCTTCACAGGATATGGTCAATGTCCCCACCCCAGTCCTGTACATTTGCTTGCTAACTTGTTTGTCTCTTTGCTCAACACATAACTGTTTATTATTCACTGAGGACAGGAATTTTGTCTATTTCACTGCCCTGTCTCTGGTATACACAATGATGCCTGGTGTATACCTGGTGATTCCTGGTACTCAATAAATATTTGTTGAAGAAAATGAATGATCACAGAAAACTAAGGAGGGACCAAGAAGAAGTGTCTAACTTCATACAAAAGAAAAAGCTTCTTCCTGTGCCCAAATCCCACCTCTGTCATTTCTTATTGCCCTGCTTCGGCTGTCTCCCAAAATGCATCTGGAAAACAAAGCTTCAGACCTTGGAAACACCTGCATAGCGTGTACCCTGCTGGGATCTGCTAGGAGAGAGGGCTAACTCATCACTGCTTATTTGCAATTGCTGGTACCTAACTAAACTTTGTGTGGGTAAATCATAGCTTCAGTTTCGACATGTCTGTTGTTTTAGTTGTAGAGATGTCTGTTTCCCTTAAAACATGTGCAATTAAAAGCATCAACAGCTTTGGAGGAAGACATGCCATTGCCTTCAAGAGTCGACCTAGAACTGGGCACACACAGAAGCCCTGGGTGTCAACTTCTGCTAGGGAAGAGAAACCGGCAAGTGAGCGTACGGTGGCTGCTTAGTGCCTCCGAACATCTGGTGGAACAGGCGAGGAGGAAAGCAGTTAGATTTTTATTCTTTTTGCATCATGTTAAATTGGCCATGAAACCAGGGATGGTGCAATTGAATTATAAGAGGGCTGAAGTATTAAATAAAAATCAAAGAGACAGTGAAGGTGTTTGATACAAGGTGGGCTGGATTATAACAGGAGGTGAGATGGATATTAAAAACAGTAAGTGGGAAAGACAATATCTTCTCTGCTAATCATTCACCTCATTTAATTCTGTGTGATGAGGCCAAGGGGTGTGCATCTCTTAGAGGGGTGATTTCCCCTGGAAAACAAGGGGTTTGCTTCTGGAGGGGGATCTTTGGCTCCTTACATGCCAGTGGGGTCCAGGAGCATGGCCAGGTGGAAGGTTTTACTGTCGTTTCTTGTTTCTTGCTTTGTGGCCGTTCTGTCTGGCTCTTGCCACACTGTCCTTCACATCCAGCACTTGGCTAAGGGTGTTAAACCTGTCTGATGAGGATGTTAAATTCTAGCCATGGTAGATGCGTCTGGCAGAAAGGACAGACTCAGCCTGCCAAACCAAGGATAGCAGAAAAGCCACTGTCTTCACCACCTTTCCTTCACCCCTCTGCTCTACAGGCCTAGAGGAAAGCTCTACCTTGGTTATCTGGGGGCATGTCCACAGAGGGTGCTGGTGTGTGTGTAACAACCACCTCTCTGGAGGGACAGTGAGCCTGATTTGTAGCTTTGGATGATTTCTGTGCACAAGTATTCCCACTGTGGCTGATGCTGAGCTAATGATACGAGGTCAGTGAATGTGGAACCCCCATTTTACAGTAATGTCTACCACACAGATACTATATACAGAAGTAATCTCAAGAGCACAGCCAGCAGTAAAAGTATATGAAATCATTAAGGAGTGATGAGTTATGAGTATTTATCACATTTGTTTTTAATATCACGTACTGGGTTGGCCAAAAACGTTTGTTTGGGATCTTCCTGTTATAGCTTGTGGACGAACCCCAATGAACTTATTGGCCAACCCAATATTTAAGTTTATATGATTTATAAACTTACAACCCAATATTTAAGTTTATATGATTTATAAACTTACAACCCAATATTTAAGTTTATATAATTTACAACCCAACATGTAAGTTTATATAATTTAATTCTTAACAGTAGCTGTGCTTAATAACTGGCTTGCAGATTTCCTGGAAAGTTAGCAAATCAGTTGTGGTTATAGGCTGACTCACTACTGCTCGTTGTCCTCCTTGGACTGGGTGGAGTCTGGTATCTCGAACTTTCATGGATCAAGGCACAGTTATCAGCCTTTAGTCTACAGTATAGATCACTGTGGAACTCTCATTTCTAGGCTCCAGAGACAGGTGTGTCTTTGCATGTTGAGTCAGAATCATCTACCTCAAGGCTGCTCGCGTTCAGCTGGTGAGAACTGACATGATCATAATGGTTCTGTATGGCCAGTGTCTATTCTGACCGATTAGTCCCCATGACATACATGATGGCCCCGAATCTCACCTCTGATCCAATTTCCCTGCTGTACCATTTCCTCTGAAGCCTGGAACATTTCCTCTGAAGCCTGGAATATCCTCCAGGCATGACTGCAGAGCAGGGGACAAATCCCCACTGGGAGGTGTGCCCTCGGTTGTGCACAACCCTCTTTCTTTGCCACCTGCCTGGATGTCCCCAAACAGGTAACTCCTGGCCTCTTAACTCTACCTCTCGTGGGTTCCTGGGGCTTCTGGGTTCCCAAAGCATCAACCTCTAAAGCCTTCTATGCTCACTCACTCAGATGTGTCTGATTTTCTGTGACCCTCTGGATGGCAGCCCGTGGGATTTGTCCTGGAAACAATACTGGAATGGGTTGCCATTTCCTCCTTCAGGGATCTTCCTGACCCAGGGATTAAATCCTCATCTCCCACATCTCCTGCAGGGCAGGTAGATTTTTAACCTCTGAGCCACAGGGGAACTCAAAGCACTCTAACCTGGGTTCACACACTGTACAGGTCAATGTGTCTACAACTAACAGAAGGGTCCTGTGGATCTCATCCCTTGGTTCTGAGGGCCAAGTACACAGGCCATCTCTGAGCTTGGCTCTGCTTCAAACTCTGAGACTGCGCACCATCATCCCCCTTGCGTTGGGACATTCTCTGCAGGGTAATTACAACAGTGACAATTACATGAGTCTGATGGGGCTGTCAGAACAGAACACATGGCCTAAACAACAGATGTTTATTTTCTCTTAGTTCTGGAGGCCAGAAGTCCACAATCAAGGTGCACCTCCTACAGTTCAGAAGACATCTACTAGCTAAGACCTTGCCTGGCCTTTTGTCTATGTGTGCACGTTCCTGGCATCCTCTCCTCCTCTTACGAGGACACCAATCCTATTGGATGAGGGCCCCACCTTTCTGACCTCATTTGACTTTAATTACATTTTCAATAGAATGGGAAAGACTAGAGATCTCTTCAAAAAAATTAGAGATACCAAGGGAATATTTCATGCTAAGATGGGTACAATAAAGGACAGAAATGGTATGGACCTAACAGTAGCAGAAGATATTAAGAAGAGGTGGCAAGAATACACAGAAGAACCATACAAAAAGAGAGCTTCGTGACCCAGATAACCACGATGGTGTGATCACTCACCTAGAGCCAGACATTCTGGGATGCAAACTCAAGTGAGCCTTAGAAAGCATCACTACAAACAAAGCTAGTGGAGGTGATGGAATTCCAGTTGAGCTGTTTCATATCCTGAAGGATGATGCTGTGAAAGTGCTGCACTCAATATGCCAGCAAATTTGGAATTGGCAAGAATACACAGAAGAACCATACAAAAAGAGAGCTTCATGACCCAGATAACCACGATGGTGTGATCACTCACCTAGAGCCAGACATTCTGGGATGCAAACTCAAGTGAGCCTTAGAAAGCATCACTACAAACAAAGCTAGTGGAGGTGATGGAATTCCAGTTGAGCTGTTTCATATCCTGAAGGATGATGCTGTGAAAGTGCTGCACTCAATATGCCAGCAAATTTGGAAAACTCAGCAGTGGCCACAGGACTGGAAAAGTCCTGGAAAAGTCAGTTTTCATTCCAATTCCAAAGAAAGGCAATGCCAAAGAATGTTCAAACTACTGCACAATTGTACTCATCTCACATGCTAGCAAAGTATGCTCAAAATCCTCCAATCCAGGCTTTAATAGTATGTGAACTGTGAATTTCCAAATGTTCAAGCTCGATTTAGAAAAGGCAAAGGAACTGGCCTAAGCAAGAATGGAGGTGGGCGGGGTCACTCTGATGCAGGTACTCCCTGCAAAGTCCAGCCAAGAAATGGGCCTGTCCCCAGTCCTCCCAGGGCTGCCCTCCTGCCAATCTCCAGCTTATGGTTAAGGCTGAGGGCCACTGAGACTGGGCAAAGACCCACACGCATCACCCTGAAGCCTTATCAGATCATTCCTATCAGCTCGTCTGTGGGTTATTTGGTGTAGGGTTCGCTAACAGGCTTCGTTTAAGATCAAATTGCCAACATCCACTGGATCATCAAAGAAGCAAGAGAGTTCAAGAAAAACATCTACTTCTGCTTTATTCACTACGCCAAAGCCTTTGACCATGTGGATCACAACAAACTGTGGAAAATTCTTTAAGAGATAGAAATACCAGACCACTTTACCTGTTTCCTGAGAAACCTGTATGCAGGTCAAGAAGCAACAATTAGAACTGTATATGGAACAACAGACTGGTTCCAAACTGGGAAAGGAGTATGTCAAGGCTGTGTATTGTCACCCTGCTTATTTAACTTATATGCAGAGTACATCATGTGAAATGCCAGCTGGATGAAGCACAAGTGGGAATCAAGATTGCCAGGAGAAATATCAATAACCTCAGATATGCAGATGACACCACCCTTATGGCAGAAAGTTAAGAACTAAAGAGCCTCTTGATGACAGTGAAAGAGGAGAGTGAAAAACTTGGTTTAAAACTCAACATTCAGAAATTAAGATCATGGCATTCAGTCCCATCACTTCATGGCCAATAGATGGGGAAACAGTAGAAACAGTGAGAGACTTTATTTTGGGGGCTCCAAAATCACTGCAGATGGTGACTGCAGCCATGAAATTAAAAGATGCCTGGTCCTTGGAAGAAAAGCTATGACCAATCTAGACAGCATATTAAAAAGCAGAGACATTACTTTGCCAACAAACGTCTGTCTAGTCAAAACTATAGTTTTTCCAGTAGTCCTGTATGTGAGAGGATGTGAGAGCTGGACTATAAAGAAAGTTGAGCACCAAAGAATGGATGCTTTTGAACTGTGGTGTTGGAGAAGACTCTTGAGAGTCCCTTGGGCTGCAAGGAGATCCAACCAGTCAATCCTAATGGAAATCAGTACTGAATATTCACTGGAAGGACTGACGCTGAAGCTGAAACTCCAATACTTTGGCCACCTGATTCAAGGAACTGACTCATTGGAAAAGACCGTGATGCTGGGAAAGACTGAAGGCAGGAAGAGATGGGGACAGCAGAGGATGAGAGGGTTGGATGGCATCACTGACTCAATGGACATGAGCTTCAGCAAGCTCCGGGAGTCAGTGATGGACAGGGAAGCCTGGCATGCTGCAGTCCATGGGGTCACAAAGAGTCAGACACGACTGAGAGACTGAACTGATGGCCCTCTCTCCAAATGCAATTATGTAGAGGGTTGGGGTTTCAACACACAGATTTTGAGAGGACACAAATCAGTCCATAATAACTACTGAGCACTTGAAATGTGATGGGTCTAAATTAATATATGTTCTAAGTGTAACTACACTGTGGATTTTCATTATTCAACTGTTTTCATCACACGTTCAAAAGAGAATATAAATTTCTCATTAATACCTTTAAAAAATACTTTTTTATATTGATTACATGTTGAATGATAATATTTTGGATATATTTGGCTGAATATATTATTAGAATGACTTTTACCTGTTTTCCCCCCACTTTTTAATTTTTTTTCAATGTGGGCTACTGAAAATTTTTAATTTACACAAACAGATCACATAATATTTCTCCTGGACAGTGGGTGTCCAGAGATCCTCTCAGAGCTGACACAGCCACCCCTCTGGTGGTTGGTGGGGAATTGTTCTCTTCACTGTGGATTTTCATTATTCAACTGTTTTCATCACACGTTCAAAAGAGAATATAAATTTCTCATTAATACCTTTAAAAAATACTTTTTTATATTGATTACATGTTGAATGATAATATTTTGGATATATTTGGCTGAATATATTATTAGAATGACTTTTACCTGTTTTCCCCCCACTTTTTAATTTTTTTTCAATGTGGGCTACTGAAAATTTTTAATTTACACAAACAGATCACATAATATTTCTCCTGGACAGTGGGTGTCCAGAGATCCTCTCAGAGCTGACACAGCCACCCCTCTGGTGGTTGGTGGGGAATTGTTCTCTGGGGCCCTGTCTTGATGCCTCCCTTCATCCCTTCCTTCTCCCCAGTTCCTAAAGCCCATAGCTTCCTGCCTCTTCTTGGGTTGAGTCATCCCATTCAGTCAAAGCTGTGCTGTTACACAGAGCAGAGACTTGGGTGGGCAGCGAAGGAAGGACTCCCTGACCACAGCAGTGAGGAAGGAAACGTGTCTCTGTGATTCTTACCGGGGTCTGGCTCAGAGTGGGAGACGTGCAAGAAAAGCAGACCGCCAATCCCCACGCTGCCTGAGCATGTCTCCTGTGTGTTTTCTGTTAAAAGCATCTCCATTTCTTACCCTGCCTTGAGTTGCTCTGCCAAAGCCCCATGTACAACCCCACCCTTGGAACGTTACAGGTCCCAGGAAGGAGTTAAGGGGCGAGGAGAGGGAAATTCCACCTCACCCCACAGCAATGAATAAAATATGGTCCCAGATTTCAGTTTGCTCTTGCTACCATGCAGGAAGGAATTGGTGGGGTGGAAAAAGCTATGAGTGACACCGTATGCCAGGCTCTGGCATTTCAGTGTATTATTTCACCGTGTATTTCTAACAGCACCATATTATTATATTCACTCTACAGTTAAGGAAACAGAGACTCAGGGAGGTTAAGTAGCTCTTCCAGTGTCACCAGCTGGCAGGTAGCTGGGCCCATATTTGAGACCAAGTCCGTCTGACTCTTGGCTCCCATGCTGTGGGTGTGCTGTAAAAAGGGAAGAGTTTTCTGGAGCACATGAAGACTCTCTTGAGTTGGATTCAGTCCCAGGAAGGAAAGCAGAGGGAATTCTAGGCACGGGACTGGCCTGAGCAAGAATGGGGACGTCACTCTGGTGCAGGTCACACTGGTATTCCCTGCAAAGTCCAGCCGAGAAATGGGTCTGTCCCCAGTCCTCACAGGGCTGCCCTCCTGCCAGTCTCTGGCTTATGGCTGAGGCTGAGGGGCACTGAGACTGGGCGAAGTCCCACATGCATCACCCGGAAGCCTATCAGCTTGTTTGTGGGTCATTCTGTGCAGGGCTCACTCACCGGCTTCGTTTCAGGTCTTTCTTGAGGTTTATTATTTCCTTCTCCATATACCTGATGCTTCTCATTGGCTTTTCTGGGGCCTAAGGAAAGTCAAGAAGTGAGAGGAAAAGCATTAGTACAACTGTTAGCAGCAGAGCTGGGCTGCAGGAGGCCCGTGTGCTCACGTGAGACGTCTGATCAGGCTGGAAGGGCCCTTGGGGGTGAGAGCATCCTTGTCTCCACCAAAGAGAGATCTCGGGGCCTGTTGGAAACAGCGGGAGCTTTGGAGATGGATGAATCTGAGCTCTGATCCTCATTCTGTCTGGTGACTGCCTGTGTGCCTTGGAAAAATTACTCATCCTCTCTGGGTCCTAGTTTCTTCAGCAGAAGAATGTGGGACTGTTTCCTACCTTGTTGTGATGACCAAATTTGTTGCTAAATTTCTGACTCACAGTAAGCTTTGGAAAACAGTAGCTTCTATTATGAGCATTATACTCAGACAAAAAGTTGAATATTGATAATCATTGTTGTAGGTGGCAGAGGTAGTGGATTTAGACAGCTGAATTTTGTCAATATAAAGATGCAAATGTACCCTTCCACTGCTCCCCTAGCAGGATTTTATGAGTGACTTATCCAAGTAATTGTTTATGGGTTTTTCTTTCCCTTTTTGCTATTCATTTGCCTTTCTTAGCCACTGGCGAAGCCTCATAAGACAGATTTATTACTCAAAGGTGGATACTGGGTCAATATAAAGCAGAGAGTTCAATTAACTACATTTTAATATAAAAGTCACTTTTCTCAGCCACCAATTTGGTGAACAATAACAAGACTATTAACTTGATTATCTTGTCTCAAAATTAATTCCTGTAATATTAGGTTTTTTTAATTAAAGGAAATGCCAAGAAATTATGAGAAAATGGATGCTTTCAGAAGAAACTGGTGGGAGAATACCTTGTAATGCCTTTTCTGAAGGGCAATTCACCAGTGCACACTAAATGCTGTGGAAGCGGGCATGCCCTTGGGTCTAACGATTCTTCTGCTGTCAGGCATCCTGTGGGACCCTCCTTGCACAGGTACCGAGGTTCATCCACAAAACTGCTAGGATGCTGCCTGCGACAGCAGACTCGTGGAGTCACAACTTCACAACAGAAGACAGGTCCAGCAGTCATGGTGCCTCGTAAGGACAGAGTGCTCCGCAGCAACTCAGTGTAATGACAGGGTAACAGTGCAAAGTGTAGAGAGGCTCTGAGGAGTTCTCTGAGAAAGACTCATTACAAAGTAATAGGTATTGCATGATTCTCTGTTTTTGGAAAAACGATCTGTTTGGATGTACACATATCAAAAGATATTAAAAAAAAAAAAACAAACCTCCCTTGTCATGTGGTAATTCTCTCTGGGGTGGGATTATGGCAGATTTTATTACTTTTTCTTAGCTTACGTGATTTCCCCATTGCTCTGCAGTAAATGTTAATCAGTCATATAATAAACAAAGAGAAAAGATTTAAAGAAAAAATAAATGGCAAGTGAAATTTGACCGTGGTGAATGGGTGGAACTGTACTGAGAGTGGTTTCTGAAGGCGCAGCGAGGACGGGTCGGCTCCTCATTAAGAGAAATGATGGTAATGTGGACACGTGGGAGGAGGCACGCTGCTTTCTCAGCGGCCACCATCACCCACTTTCTCCAAAAATAAAACTGGGCTGTGATGCCTGCTGCTCTGGGCCTTTTGAGTGGAATGAAGAAGGCAGGGAACGGATCCATATCAAAACTGAATGAATTTGGACGGTCCCAGAGATTGTCATACTGAGAGGAGTAAGTCAGAGAAAGACAGATATTGTACGCTACTGATTACCTGTGGAATCTAAAAGCATGGTACAAATGAAGTTATTCACAAAACAGAAACAGCATCACAGACTTAGCAAACAAATTTATGGTTATCACAGGATGGAGGAGGTTAAGACTGGAGGTTAGATTTGGAGGTTAGGACTGACATATACACATAGCTAGGTATATAATAGATAGCTAATAAGGACCTACTATGTAATACAGGAAACTCTACTCATTACCCTGTTATGACCTATATGGAAAAGGAATCTATAAAAGAGTAAATATAGGCATATTGTGTAACTGACTCACTTTGCTGTACAGCAGAAACTAATACAACATGGTAAAACAATTATACTCCAATAAAATATTTTTTCACTGGGACGACCCAGAGGGATGGTAAGGGGAGGGAGGAGGGAAGGGGGGGTTCAGGATGGGGAACACGTGTATACCTGTGGTGGATTCATGTTGATGTATGGCAAAACCAATACAATATTGTAAAGTAATTAACCTCTAATTAAAATAAATTTATATTAAAAATATGTATATAAAGTGAATTGTTGGCCCCATGCACATCTAGAATATTAGGAAAATAAACTGTTAATCTAGTGTTAAAAAAAAAAAACAAAAAGAAATTGAATGACATTTCTGGTGGGATGGAGGAGATGGAGAGTGGGGTCTGGAGTAGAGGGAAGGGACTGTCACTGGCTTGCCTGATTCTGAACCACATTTTTCCCTGGGTCTCCTAGTATGTGTCCTGTGCCAGGCAGCTCAGATTAGAGGTGGAGAACCTACTACAAGTCCCCAGGGTACTCCTTCTTATTCACTAAATATAGCATGTGTGCTCAGTAGTGTCCAACTCTTCGCGACCCCATGGACTGTAGCCTGCCAGACTCCTTTGTTCATCCAATTTTCCAGGTAAGAATACTGGAGTGGGTAGCCATTTCCTTCTCCAGGGGATCTTCTGACCCAGGGATGGAACCTGGTCTCTTGCATTGGCAGAACGATTCTTCACCATCTGAGCCACCAGGGAAGCCCATGGAAGCAAATACAACATATTGTCAAAAGGGACTGAACCCACGTCTCTTGTGTCTTCTGCAGGAAGATTCTTTACCACTGGCACCACCTGCCCAAATTAAGCATAGAGGATACAAAAAAATATCTGAGACAGCCTTGAATAAGTTCTGCTAGACATGAAACCGGAGAAGGCAATGGCACCCCACTCCAGTACTCTTGCCTGGAAAATCCCATGGACGGAGGAGCCTGGTAGGCTGCAGTCCATGAGGTTGCTAAGAGTCAGACACGACTGAGCGACTTTACTTTCACTTTTCACTTTCATGTATTGGAGAAGGAAATGGCAACCCACTCCAGTGTTCTTGCCTGGAGAATCCCGAGGACGGGGGAGCCTGGTGGGCTGCTGTCTATGTGGTCGCACAGAGTCAGACACGACTGAAGCGACTTAGCAGCAGCAGCAGCAGCAGCAACAGGCATGAAACAATGAAGTCGTTTATAAGCTTTATCTCTCTAGCTATCATTAGCAATAACTTACAGGTAATATATCAAGCTTATACCAATACACAACGGTATTTCTATCCCTTGGCTGAAAATTGATGGCAAATCTATCAGTTTACATCTTGAGGGATGGTGAAGTGGATGGAGAGGTAGATTTCCAAGGAGGCCTGTAAGAATTTCCAGGAGTTCTTCTTAAAACTTCTAAATAATGGACACTGGCTTTTCTCACACTCCTGGCATCCTTCTCTCCTCTTGATATGGGTTTGCCTGCTAAGACTTCCTGCCCCTCTCCCATGGAGCACATGTGCCTCGGAAAAAACTCATGGTATCAGCAACAGGGCTGGTCCTAACTGAAGCCAGACAGCACAGAGCCCACCTCACATCACAGTGACTGGCTGAGGGATGGTCATGTGGCCCAGTCTGGACTCATGAGTTTCAAGTTTCTAAGAAACATGATTCTTAAGTCTGAGGAACCACAGGCAGAGAAGTTCTATTTCCTCAGAGACTGTGGACAGAGAAGCATGTTGATTACTGGAGATTACAAGTGAAATGACATAAAACACACAAGGCATACGAGACGTACAGGAGACACACACACACACACTCTGATGGGAGGAAAAGACTGCGCAAATAATTGTGGTTTATTATTATATAGCCCCCTAGGCAGAATTCCAGACTGCATGAATAAGCCTTTTCAGTACAGCACAGGTGCATACATGTTATCATATAGCAAGGGGAGTGAAACCTCTGTTTACTGCAAGGTCTGTCCAGAGCCCTCTTCTCTCCTTTTATCAAAAGAAAGGAATGCTCCCTCATTAGCAAGGGACCATTAAACTCAAGGCTGTGTCCAGACTCCTTGGCAGAATGCCTCGCTTGCCAGCACGTTCAGCCTTGAGCAGAGAGACCCGCTTGCATGCATATCTCCGCTTTCCCTATTGTGGCCACATTAACCCTTCAAAGCAGATGCCTGTGGGGGTTGTTGGCAGCCGTTTTGTGCCCACGAGGGAGCCACCCTCCAGCTGAAGAAGATGTGGGGAAGAGCAAACAGGGGAGTCAAAGAAAAACCTGTTCCATGGTACCTTGTTGAACTGATCAGCCTTTACCAGAACCTGACCTTTTCACGAACATTTCCTTTACTATTTCAACCAGCTGACTTGGCTTTTCTTTCCCTCACAACCACAAAATTTCTGAAACAGCTTCCTCCCTTAGATGTGTCAGGACGGCAACAGATCAATAATTATTTCAACCAGTTCTCTTTCTCCTCTAGAAAATTAATATCAGATGATCCCTATTCTGGTGTGTGTTTTTTTTTTTTTCAGTGAAAGCAATGATATTGGCCCTATTTTGAGATCAAACATTTGAAATCAGGGTTTCCTTTTTCTAATCCCTCTCCCCTTTCTTGAGCAGCCAATTAATTCCTTCTTTCAGAACCAAAGCAACGTTCATCACAGATGTTATGATTAGAACACATTTATGAACAAAGACAAAATGAACACGATCAGATTTCCTTGCCATAATCTGAAAATCTATGACTAAAATGCTTCCTGGTGTCAGCTGTGTGCCCTTTACTCTCCTAAACATCCCCGGTTTCACCCCCTTCATGAAGGAACTATGATAACTGTCCACCCTTCAAGGGTTTTCCCCGAAATCTCACCTAATGACAGTTGCTTGTGCACCAGGAATTCGCATGACTGTAAAAGACCGTGTTTATATAGACTGGGATTGGTGCTGAACAATTTACAGTCGCAAAACCCAACTGTGTCCTTGGCTTAACACAAGGCTTTAGTGGGAGAAGATTTGCTCCACAAGTGCTGAAATTATTGCAGTATTTCCATAGATTCTTAGGAGACCATTTTTATTGTGACAACTGTTTAATTACAAGTGAAATAGGTGAGGTGCAGTCGCTCAGTCGTGTCCGACTCTTTGCGACCCCCTGGACTGTAACCTACTAGGCTTCTCTGTCCATGGGATTCTCCAGGCAAGAATACTAGAGTGGATTGCCATTTCCTTCTCCAGGGGATCTTCCTGACCCAGGGATTGAACCCAGGTCTCCTGCATTGGAGGCAGACGCTTTAACCTCTGAGCCACCAGCGAAGACCACAAGTGAAATAAGCCACTGGTAATAACGGGCATTGAATGAGGGGGTGCTGGCTGTCAGGATATTTATAAACACACTTCGATGTGAGCATAATAAGTTCCCAAAGCATCCAAGAACTGCCATCTCTACAACCTTTCTAGAGGGCCATTTCACCATATGTAATGACAAGTCTTAAAAATACATATTCTTTTGCTCCAGCAAAAAGAATACGTATTTTTCTTGCTTCTAGCCAAGAAAATTATGCAGCAAGGATGAAAAAGATTTATCCACGAGGATGTCTACCACAGCAGTGTGAGTAATAGTGAAAAACATCTAAATGTCCAGCAACAGGCACTGGGTGAATAAATTGTGGTAGAGCCAGACAATGGTGTATAATGATCTAAATTTGGTGCTACTATTTAATGTTGCTGAGATGCATACTCAACTGATGTGGAAGGAAGTATAATTTCAAGGGAAAAATGAATGTTACAAATACAAAGCATTTAAGAGCTTAGATCATAGAGAATTTTAAGGTTTACATTCATAAAAATCTATAGAAATTTCTAAAAATATATATAAACTGGTATAAACTATAATTTAAAATATTGATAAATGGCAAGGCATAAGCAGGTAGTGTTAGTTGCTCAGTTGTGTCCGACTCTTTGTGACCCCATGAGCTGAGCCCACCAGGCTCCTCTGTCCATGGGAATTCTCCAAGTAAGAATACTGGAATGGGTTGCCATCCCTTTCTCCAGGGGATCTTCCGACCTAGGGATGGAACCTATGTCTCTTACATTAGCAGAACGACTCTTCACCATCTGAGCCACCAGTGAAGCCCATGGAAGTAAATATAACATATCATTAAAAGGAATGTTACCTTAGACTGCTTGAATTGTAGATAAATAATGATTTTTATTTGGGCTACATTTTTTTCCTGATTCTAAAATAGTTTACTTACATCAACTATCTAATAATAAAATAATAGCATTGTTCTTATTTGTAAAGCAATTCTGACTAACTATCAAAATAAGCAAAATGTAAGTTTTTAATGTTGTTTTAAATGAGTAATCTAAGAGCCTGGAATGATGTAATTTAAAAGTCTATTTTGGGCTCAAGTGAACTTATCTACAAAACAGAAATCGAGTTACAGATGTATTAACAGAAACCAAACTTATGGTTACTGGTGGCAGGGTTTTGGATAAACTAGAAGATTGAGACTGACGTATACACACTGCTACATATACAACAGAGAGTAAGGGCCTACTGTATAGCACAGGGAACTCTACTCAGCGCTCTGTAATGACCACTATGGAAAGGAAGCTAAAAAATAGTGTGCGTCTATGTATGTGTGTGTGTATGTATATATATATATATATGTATATATATCTGATTCTCTTTGCTGTAGAGCATAAACTAACACCACACTGTAAATGAACTGTGTTCAGCGCGTTCATTTACTAAGTCGTGTCTGACTCTGTGAGACCCCAGGGACTGTAGCCCGCCAGGCTCCTCTGGCCATGGGATTTTCCTGGCAAGAGTACTGGAGTGGGTTGCCATTCCTTCCTCCATGGCATCTTCCTGACCCAAGGATCAAACCTGTGTCTCCCGTATCTCCTACATCGCAGGCAGATTGTTCACTGCTGAGCCACCAGGGAAGCCTCTATGTAAATAAACTATACTCTAGTTAAAAAAAAAAAAAAAAATTAAAGTATATTTTAACACACAGTATCAGGCAGGGCTACAGGCAAGAAATCATGCTAGATACTTCAAGACTGTAATATAGAGGAGCAGTTACAAAGGTGTCAGAAGAGCTGAAAAGCCAAATTAGGGAAGATAAGTCATGCCAGAAATTAGCAAAATGAAACTTCTACCACTTCCAGTGCTAGAAGGACTAAGGGAAAAGGTAGCCTTCAGAAGCTCTAGAACTGGGCCACTTGGCAGAAGCTGAACTTGTGGGAGAGATGTATTTTCAGCTGAAGGTGCCACCGGAAGCTGAGTGAGAGATGGGGAGAAAAACAGTAGCCCGCCTCCTTCTCTTCCTTCCTCTCTTTCTCCCTCCCTCCAGTTTCCTGCTCCACCTCCTAGTGGCTAAACCTACTGGGAAGCCAGCTGGCAAGGGTGCCTGGGAAATGTAGTTTGCAAGGATCAGTCTTCCAAGGGGAGTAGGAAATGAAAATGACTCCTCCCACCCCCCACCAATGGTTATGTTATAGCTTATATAAATGCCTTGGCTCCAGGTGCTGATCAGCTATTTTTAGACTATAAAGCTGGTTTTCCCTTTAACTGAGGACCCTTTTGCAGATGATAGCTTTGTACATCCCTTATCTTTTGATTCTAAGCCTGACACCTCCAGAATTTCCTGTGGCTAAGATGCATATCCAGAATTAGGATCATTCTAGCTCTCTCAAGATCACTATCAAAACCCACCTTTCGAGAAAATGCAGAACTCTCCAACTTTTCCCAGTTTCTTTCCCTAAGAAGTGCTGTATATTCCAGATCTTGGAGACCAGCTCTGCTTGCATCAAAACTCCTGTGTTCTGTGTACCTCACCCTTTAGAAACTTCCTGCTGAAAAACAAGCTAATGCTGAGTATTTCCTCCCTACAGACATTGATTAGGGTATCTCCTTACTGAGGTGTAAGAGATTTGCAATACAACTCTGCGTTTGAGATCATCATCTGGTTAAGAAATGAGCTAAATACCAGGGAAAATTAAAAAAAAAAAAAGAAAAAAAGAGCCAAGTACCATCCTATCACCATGTCTCTGGATGTCCTTTGTTTAATTTCTGTGACTATCCCTAGCTGAGTTTCATGAAAGCTATCCTGGGAGACTTGATTTTGTCTTTGCTTCCCTTGGGTGTGCCCCTGGTCTTAAGATCCTCCAGGTCTTCCATTGCTCTGCAGAGTGTGGGTGGCGCCTCCGTTCTCTGCTGCCTGGAAAGCCAAGGTAAATCTCTGCCCTGTCCCCTCCTGTATCACGTGTCCTGCTTCTCATCTACACATGGGTCTCTGAGGGCAGGGCTATGAGAAACCCAACGCGACATCCTGTGATGTGTCAGGTTGAAAGATGATGCATGTGTACAGACCCACAGTGGAGCCTGAGGTAGGGATGGTTTGGGGGCTAGTAGCCCACCTCCTTCTCTTCCTTCCTCTCTTTCTCCCTCCCTCCAGTTTCCTGCTCCACCTCCTAGTGGCTAAACCTACTGGGAAGCCAGCTGGCAAGGGTGCCTGGGAAATGTAGTTTGCAAGGATCAGTCTTCCAAGGGGAGTAGGAAATGAAAATGACTCCTCCCACCCCCCACCAATGGTTATGTTATAGCTTATATAAATGCCTTGGCTCCAGGTGCTGATCAGCTATTTTTAGACTATAAAGCTGGTTTTCCCTTTAACTGAGGACCCTTTTGCAGATGATAGCTTTGTACATCCCTTATCTTTTGATTCTAAGCCTGACACCTCCAGAATTTCCTGTGGCTAAGATGCATATCCAGAATTAGGATCATTCTAGCTCTCTCAAGATCACTATCAAAACCCACCTTTCGAGAAAATGCAGAACTCTCCAACTTTTCCCAGTTTCTTTCCCTAAGAAGTGCTGTATATTCCAGATCTTGGAGACCAGCTCTGCTTGCATCAAAACTCCTGTGTTCTGTGTACCTCACCCTTTAGAAACTTCCTGCTGAAAAACAAGCTAATGCTGAGTATTTCCTCCCTACAGACATTGATTAGGGTATCTCCTTACTGAGGTGTAAGAGATTTGCAATACAACTCTGCGTTTGAGATCATCATCTGGTTAAGAAATGAGCTAAATACCAGGGAAAGATTAAAAAAAAAAAAAGAAAAAAAGAGCCAAGTACCATCCTATCACCATGTCTCTGGATGTCCTTTGTTTAATTTCTGTGACTATCCCTAGCTGAGTTTCATGAAAGCTATCCTGGGAGACTTGATTTTGTCTTTGCTTCCCTTGGGTGTGCCCCTGGTCTTAAGATCCTCCAGGTCTTCCATTGCTCTGCAGAGTGTGGGTGGCGCCTCCGTTCTCTGCTGCCTGGAAAGCCAAGGTAAATCTCTGCCCTGTCCCCTCCTGTATCACGTGTCCTGCTTCTCATCTACACATGGGTCTCTGAGGGCAGGGCTATGAGAAACCCAACGCGACATCCTGTGATGTGTCAGGTTGAAAGATGATGCATGTGTACAGACCCACAGTGGAGCCTGAGGTAGGGATGGTTTGGGGGCAGGTACATTGACATTTAGGGGCTTATTACCCTGTGGCTCAGTGGTTAAGAATCTGCCTGCAGTGCAGGAGATGCAGGAGACATGGGTTTGATCCCTGGGTTAGAAAGATCCCCTGGAGGAGGAAATGGCAACCCACTCCAGTATTCTTGCCTGGAGAATCCCATGGACAGAGAAGCCTAGCGGGCTATGGTCCATAGGGTTGCAGAGTTTGGACATGGCTAAAGTGACTCAGGGCATGCACACACACTTACATTTAACACTCATGCACTGGGACTGTTTTAAACAGCAGCACTTGGAAACGATTTGGCTTAACTGATAGCTGACAAGCGGAGGCACGGCAAGATCTTTGTTGTCCAAAAGGCCCAGGCTGGGGTCCTGATGCTGTCACTTCACTGTCGGGTAAGCAGGCAAGTCACACACCTGCCCTGAGTCTGTTCCTCATCTGAGAAGAGGACCTAATGCTGTCTACCAATGACATTATCATTCACCTACGTGCCATACACGAACCTAAGTGCGTTGTTCTTTGAAATACAGGATTCCACTTAGTCCTCACTTCATTACTATTCTTCCCATTTTACAGAGGAGCAAATTGAGGCTTCGAAAGGAGAAAAAAACATGCCATTAAGTGGCAAAGTCAGGCACTGAGATCAGTTCAAGTGACATCAAAGCACGTGTCTTGTTTTAGGTTAGTGTTGTTGTCTCTCTTAGTGTATAAGTTTCAGGTGCACAGCATTATAATTTGACATCTGTACACACTACAAAGCGATACTACCACAAATCTAAAACCATCCATCACCAAACAGGTGACCTCCATCACCTGTGTCAATCACCTCCACGACCGCCTTCCCTTCTGGTAACCACTAATCTGTTCTCTTTATCTATACATTTGTTTTTGTTTCATTTATTGATTTTTGATTCCACATATGAGTGAAATCATACAGTATCTGTCTTTCTCTGTCTGATTTATTTCACTTAGCATAGTACCTTTAAGGCTCATCCATGTTGTGACAAATGGCTGGATTTCATTCTTTTTATGGCTGAGAAGTACTACACATACGCACCCCACACGTCTTATTTATTTATTCAACCGTTGATGGCCACTTGGGTTGTTTTCATATCTTGGCCATTAAAGTGGAACGTTTAGGTCTCATATGGCAGTTCTATTCTTAATTTTTTTTGAGGAATCTCCATACTGTTTTCCAGAGTGGCTGCACCCATTTGCAGTCCCATCAACAGTACACAAAGTCTCCCTTTCCTCCACATTCTCCCATTCTTGTCTTTTAGACAGTGACCAGTCTAACAGGTGTGAAGTGATATCTCATTGTGGCTTTGATTTCATTTCCCTGATGATTATAGAGATGCCGAATGTCTTTTCATGTATCTGTTGACCACTGGGATAAATCTTCCTTAAAAAGCGTCTGTTCAGATCCTCTGTCTAGTTTGTAATCGGGTTTTGTTTTTGCTGTTTGTTGTTGAAAAGCATGTGTTCTTAACCACTACTTTACCCTGCTCCCAATTTTGTATGGCAGGGGCTAGACAAGGGATAGCAGTGACAGCTATTAATTTATGGATGCTGCCTCCAAAGCTGGCCCGTTGCGCTTTGTTAGATTTTGTTGTAAGAATTTTTATATGGCAGAAGATCAAAATGATTGGTTGAAGGTCAAGGCCAGAGAGGCAATCTTTGAAATGTCTGTTGTTCTCTTGTCTTTTATGAAAGAATGTTCTAAACCCATCTTTGTTAGTTCTTAAAATATGATCCACTTCCTTGAATCAGATTAAGATGGAAATGAATTCCTGCTAAATGTACTTGGGTTGATACAGACGTCAGGGGAACAGCTGGGGATGCTCTGTCAAGTGGTGAGGGGGGGCGGTGGGAAAGGGAGACGGTTGGAAAAGAGAACACTGAGGAATAGGCAAGATGTTTAGCAAACTGCAGACTCATTATGGACAAGGTATAAACAACAAAGCAAGCAGAGAGTGGGTAGGGTCCATGGGAAGACTGTACACATGAGTCTAGAGAGCTCAGCTTGCACACTGATATTTAAGCTTTTGGTGGTTTTATGATGGTGACCGATGCTTTCCTTCGGGGAGAGTAAACTTCTTTGCCATAAGGGTATAAGGCAGGTACCCACTTATAATGTATGGATAACCCTGAACTAATGACCTCATCCAGATGCAGAGCTTGCAACTGAAATATGAAATGAGCTCCTGAATTCTTTAGAGACTCTCTTCACTAAAGGCAGGGTGCCTCCTTTAGACAGCATTTGTTATTTTTGAGGTATCACTGACATATAACATTGTTTCAGGTGTACAACATAACAATTTGGTATTTGTATAGTACACCACAAAAAATCTACCCAAGATAAACCAACCACAATAAATTTAGTTGACATCTGTCACCTTCCATGGTTACAGAAAATGTTTTTTGTGATGAGGACTTTTGAGATGGACTCCCTTCACAACTTTCAAATATGTAATACAGTATTATTAGCTATAGTTACCTTGCAGTATAGTCGTCCTGCAGAGTAAATGACCTGAACTCCTGAAGAATATTAACATCTACATCAGCTGGGCCCTCTGGGAAGTGAGCACTGAGACAGGAGCACAAGAGTCTTACTGAGAGTGAGAAAGAAAAGGAGTGAGCCAATTGGGCGGAGAGTCTCAGACCACGATGGGGACCTGCTGAAGTCTCAGCCGGTGCAACGCGAGCTCCAGAGCAAAGCTGGCCCATGGCAGGAGTCCAAGCGCAGGGCAGAAACGACGACTCGCTGACTGGGGACTGCTGGACTGGCCTGGTCTTGGTGTGAAAGCTGTGGTGGATCCTGAAAGTGCCACCCATTGTACAGAAAGAGAAACAGAAGCAGAGAGGCACTCATTCACACTCCCATAGCTTGTCAGCTGGCAGGGGCACGATCAGATGCCCGGTGCTACGGTTCATTTTGTGTGTCAGCTTGGCAGGGCCATGGACCGCTCAGACATTTGGAAAAACATTATTCTGGGTTTTTCCGTGAGGATGTTGTTAGACGAGTTTAAGATTTAGCCTGACAGAGTAGAGCAGACTGCCCTCCCTAATGAGGGTGAGC
This sequence comes from Madoqua kirkii, assembly GCA_006408675.1. NCBI lineage: Eukaryota > Metazoa > Chordata > Mammalia > Artiodactyla > Bovidae > Madoqua > Madoqua kirkii. Next base: position 16,554 of record SJYC01129767.1, on the reverse strand, counting down.
CTCATCTAATCATTTGGAAGGACTGCACAGAATAAAAGGAAGACCATCCCCGATAAGAGGAAATTCCTTTAGCCTGACTGCCTTCCAGCTGGGACATCAGTTTTTCTCTGCCTTCGGACTCAGACTGAAATGTCGGCCCTCCCTCGGTCTCGAGTCTGGAAGCTTTTGAACTAGAACTTACACCATCAGCTTCTTGGTGCTTAGGCCTTTGGTATTCCACCACCAGCTCTCCTGGGTCTCCAGCTTGCCAAATGCAGGTCTTGGGACTTATCAGCCCCCACAAGTCCATGAACTAATCCCTTATAATAGATCTCTGTAGAAAGACAGAAGGCAGGAGAAGAAGAGGGCAAAAGGATGAGATGGCTGGGCAGCATCACCATTTCAGTGGACGTGAACTTCGGCAAACAGCGGGAGACGGTGAGGGACGGGAAGCCTGGCGTGCTGCAGTCCGCGTGGTCTCAAAGAGTCGGACGTGACTTGGCAACTGAACGACGACGACAAATCCGTATCTATACCTAAATGTATCCCATTGTTCTCTTTCTTGGAAGAACTCTGACTAATCCATCCAGTCTCCTTGAGAAGGAAGACGGGTGTGAAGATGGATTCTGGAGAAGCACACAGAGGGGATGAACGTTCCAGTTCATGAAGGCAGAGTGATGTGTCACGGAGGGCGAGGAGGGAGCCTCGGGGTGGGGGTGGGCACAACTGACATTCAGAAAAAAGCACAAAAGTATAAAGAACTGTTTCGCTGTCTTTTCTTCCATGGGGCGCAACAGAGCCTTCCCCTTCCTCTCTTTTGTGAATCGGCCAGCAGGATCCACACTGTGCACGAGCGCTATGGGAACGCAAACTGTGCTTTGAGGGGGCTGGCAAGGTGTTGAGCTAGGTGGTCCCAAGATGGCCCTGGGGGAAGCAGAGAAGTGGAGGAGTGACAGACACAGAGGGAGAATAATAGCATGTGAATTCAGAGCCCCGAGTCCTTGCCCCTCAGCTGTGTGACCCCAGGCAAGTCACTCCCTCCAGTTACCAGGGCTCTCAGCTGGCAAGCACCTGCCAGGTCTTTATTCAAAGGACATGAGAGGACTAAAAAACACACTTGGTACGTAGGTCTTTGGAACCAAACACGCCAAGGAAATGTTACTGTCATTGCCACGATATCATGAGGATCTGGAATTTTTACCAAATTAAGTTATACATGAAAAAATGTAATTTGAGTGAGATTATGAAAATAGTCCTATTTACTCACTAAGGGCAGAGTAAGGCTATCAACTTCAACGCAGTTGGCAATGGTAGCAATGCAGGGATATAACAGTAGGTGGCGCTAGATGCCATAGCTTGCAATCAAGTCTTGGTTCCTCCTAATCTGTCTTTGTCGCTTGCCTGATAGAAATGGAAATTGGCGGCCACCATCAGTGAGACCCCATCAGCGCTGGGACTGAGCTGGACTGCTAGCAGCAAATGTGCTCTCCATCCAGTTAAAAAAAAATTCTTTAAAAAGTAAATACATTAATTTCATAAGCTCTTTTGAAAGACTAGGAGGGGCCAGCAGGCTAGCTGCTAAGCATTAGTAGCCAATGGGAATGTATGTCAATCTGCCACTCAACCTCCTGAAGGTGATTCAGGGAAGGGGCCCCAGGATGTAACAGCCACCTTGCCAAAGGTGCTTCTGTTTAATAATGATAACAGTGCCTAAATTTTCAGCACCTCCCAAATGTCTGGAAAGATACTAGGCTAGAGATGGCAAACGGGCTCCAAGCTGAATGCTAGCTTTCATCTACCCATTAGAAGCAGAGGCCGCCTGTAGCTCCCTGCAGCTGGATCTCTTCAGAAAGGAGTTCTGTGGTTGATCAGCAATGTCTGCCACGGTCCCAGGAAGGAAAATCAGTGTCATGAAGCGTGACTGCCATTCCTTTACCAGGCGCTTTGCATATGTTTTCGTATTAAATCTTCACAACCACTCCAAAAGGTAAGGGCTGTAACTATCATTATCCCCATGCTATGGGTGAGGACACCGAAACCAGATTAATTAAATAACCTCTATGAGGTCACCCAGCTGGTAGGAGTCAAACAGCAAGACTCTGCGGAGCTCCTGGGCACAAAAGTCTTTTTGTGTCCCTGGTTTCTTGATTACGGGGAAATAGGTTTCATTTGCCTCCAGACCTCCCCTGAGTGACAGTGGCCAGTTCAAACAGCGGTTAATCAGGGAGGAGAGAGAGACGATCAGGAAACAATATGTGGCCTTGGGGCAGGGTCCTGGTCCCCCCTCAAGGGATACATGTAACCATAGCTTTGAGCTGTTTTGCAGATACAGAAACCCCACCAGGTGGAAGAAGTTAACTGCATGCTGCCCACAAGTACACAGACCCCAGACCTGTTGGAACTAAAAGGTTGATGATGCCAACTCTTAGAAACCTCATCACCAACCAGTCAGAAGAATGTCCATGAACACATCACACTGTCCTCTTTGAAGCATTACCATGAAACTACTCACGACGCTCTCCAGGTTGGGACACACAGTTTTGAGGGCATTAGCCTGCTGTGGCCCCCTCTGCCTGGCAAAGCAATAAAGCTATTCTTTTCTACTGCATCCTAAACTGTTTGAGACTCAATTCAGTATAGGAGTTCAAAGACTGGATTTTGGCTACAGGAGTGAGCATTTGCCTACAGGACTGAGAATTTGCCATCTAGTTGATCACGGGGCTCTCTGTATTGCTGATCACACCACAACTTACTCCCTTTCTAGAAGACGGAACAAATTCCTTGGGAATTCATTTTGGAGAAAAGAAACAAGTAGTGACCCAAGAAAATCTCCCTCATGTTGTCAATAGCCAGGTGAGCATATGGGTTGGGTGCGGGGAGGGGATTAAGTCCCCATGTAGCTTCAGTTCTTTTTCTTAACTTGGAAGATGACATCAACATTTTTTGCAAAATCTGGGCAAACTCCCTGAAGGTCCAAGGAAACCCAGCTTCCATTGGTTAATATCTGCTCACCTTCCATTTAAGAAGCAGAAGCAGAGTATCTAAGCCAGCGCTGAAAGAGAAAAGAGCCAAGATGCAGAAGAGCTTGGTTGGGGCCTCTCTCCTCGGGATGAGGCTTTGTGTGACCTCCAGGGCTGCTATGGTGTGAGTCCTATAGCGCTGTCCACAGGGTGCTATTCAATTCCAAGGTACATGAACCACATTAAGGAGGCTGGGTGAGGGGCAAGAGTAGCCCAGCTATTTCTTAAATACCTACTGGGAGTTAGAAACCAGCTGGGGACATGACTCAGAATGAGACATCATCTCTGCCCTCAAGGAGTTCATGGTCTAGTGGGGAGACTTGTATCAAACAGGCGATTCAACAACAATGTGACAAATGAAGGCACCAAACACAGCTTGGGGGTGGTGAGGGAGACTGTTACCCCAGTTTCAGACTGAACTGAACACAGAAAGTGGAAGAAACAGGTTCTCAAACAGTAGGAATCGTGAGAAACTGAAATGTAGAGTGTGATGCTGATGCAGGTTCTCTTGACATCCCCAAGCTGGAGGAAAGATGCCTCAAGCTTTAATGCTGCCGAGGAACCATGAGAAGCCACTTCAGCAAAATAACCTTAGAGATGAGGGTCCTCACTATGAACTGAAAATGAAGCCTTGAGTTTTACTTCATTTTTTATTTTAGTTTTTTATAATAGGTAATATTTTCAAATGATTTTAAAACATACAAGAGGGTATGTAGTTAAAAAGTATTATTTCCACCTTGTCCTCCAGACATTCATTTCCCTCTCTGGAGATGACTAGTGTTATCAAGTTCTTCTGTATCCTTCCAGACAGATTTTATACTTCAGTAAGCAAACATGTACACGCATCCACCTGGATGAGACCCTCATGTCAAAAGCAGTCAGAATATTCCCCTCCATGGTCCCAGAGACCCCCCCAGGGGCCCTGGGCTGGGCCACAGGCCTCGTCAGGACGGGTCTGGCACCTCTCACGATGAGCAGATGTTTGTCCCAGCTGTCCTCTGAGTGCTGTTTCGCAGCAGTGTGTCCTGGACAAGCGCATCCGAGTGCACAGGTTCCCTGGTGGGGGCTTTCCAACCATGAAACAGAACTGCAGCCGCGAAGCCTCTCAGCACCTCTCAGTCCTCGGCGTGCAGAATGCGCGAGAGCTGTGGCTTCAGCCTGCGGATTGGTGTAGGGGGCAGACGGACCGAGATGCTGATGCTGCCTATGCTCACAAAGGCAGCCAAACAGGTCCTCGTTAAGATATTAGCTATATATTCAGCTTACCTCTTTGTTAGGTTTCATATTTGTACTTTGACCATAAAGTTAAAAACCACCGATTTAAGCGGCTATTATGCTTACACTGTAAATTGTATGTTTCCTCTCTCTTCCTCTAAATTCCAGCCTTGCAGTTTGTGCAGGGAGTGTGCCTGACCTTGTCACGTGGATCTTTGGTCTCTGGCACCATGACAAGGATAGAGAGGTTTCTTGGTTGAGTGAGTGGGTGAATGGGTAGAAACGCAACTGTAACGTTTGTTGAGTTTCAACTTTGAGACTCAGCTCACAGACAAAGCCTGGAAAAGGGAATTACCAGTCCTGAGGAGAATGCAGGTGTTACCAGTCTCGACAATGGAAGAGCAGTAGTGAGACAGGAGCAGTCCCAGTGAGGAGTTAGTCTTTTCTTCTTCTATTCTTCAGGGTGAACAGAGCTATGTTACAAGCGTAACAGTTGCTTTTAAAGGTAATTTGTTAAAGAACAGTTTAAAGTTCACAGCAAAACTGAGCAAAAGGTGTAGAGAGCTCCCTTACCACCCCTCCTACCTCTCACGACCACCTCCCCACCCCAGGCCTATGTCCACATTCTCCACCATTAACAACATCCCCACCAGAGTGGGGATGAACCAGTGATGAACCTACAGTGAGGTATCATCACCCACAGCCCATCTTTGCATTAGGATTCGCTCCTGCTGTGTAGTCCATGGGCTTGCACAGATGTCTAACATGTACCATGATTGCATCATATGGAATAGATCACTGACCTGATAACATACTTTTAAAAGATATAAAATTAACCAGCACTGGAACTATTAAAGTAGCACTGTCCTCCAGGGGATGGGATTCGGAAGTGGGCACTGAGTGCACAGGGCTACAAAGAAACTAGATCCTCGTCTTTCATAGAAAATCATCACAGCCTTAAGTGTATTAACTGAGAAATACAGATAAAACTTAAATAACTTGAAGGTGCAGATCGCTGGAAACAAGTGTTAGATGAAGCTGCTTGGGGAATGGCATCAAGAGTGAGATGTGGGCCAGGAAGACGGGTTCCTCTTTGGTAAAAGCCTCTCCGTGCTATTTTTTCTTTTTAACGTGTGTATATTAGCTTAAAAAAATTACATAAGGGGACTTTCCTGGTGGTCCAGTGGTTAAGACTCTGTGCTCCCAATGCAAGAGACTCGGGTTCAATCCCTGGTTAGGGAACTACGATCCCATACGTCACGTAGCACAGCCTAAAAAAAAAAATCAAGAATTTCAAAGAAATCTAACTTAAAAGAATGTGGGGGCCCTAGCTGGAATTAAAATACAGAGCCCCGCTTTGTTCTCATGAACATCAACACAACAAGCCCGTCATATCTGTTTTCATTTCAGAGTCAAGGCAAAATTAATTTGGAAAAGAAAATACAGACAGGGAGCAGAGCTAGCAACCTCAGGAAATTCAGGGAAATGTAATTGAGTAAGAATTATCTCCTTAATTACTTCTGACCAAATCAATAACAACGCTAGATGAGAAACCACGGTCGCCACCAATGAGTATCAAGTTACTGAGAAACTAATTGGGGTTCAGGCTTGTTTAAAAAAGCAAAACATCCTCCTTCTCAGAGTTAGCAAACATGGGCAGGGGGTGGGGATGAGCAGAGAAGGGCGAAGACTTCGGCTGACAGCCCGGGGTGGAGAAAATCAGAAGCTAAACCCGCGTGTGCTTTTCAAATGTGAAAGCCTGAACAAAGAGCGCTTCTCCAAAAGGGCGACAGCATGGATGTCCCTGATAGTGTCAGAGTTCATTTTCACACTTTCCTGGGCCTAAACAGAGGAGAGGCAGGTTGCTGGGCAAATGAGAGGGAAGCGAACCAAACACCACAGAGATGGGTGAGAGATTATTTTTGTTTTCACAAGATCCTATGCAGGACCTGCAAATAAAGCCACCTCGGATGTACCTTTCGGGGAGAAGTAGTGAGGAGCCTTGTTCCAAGGCTCCTGCCAGGTTTTTCTGGGATGTAGTATTCGGGATGGGGTAAGAACCTAGCCAGAGCCGAGACTGAAGAGTGCCCGTCTGCCTAACCTCGTGCAGACCTACACTGCTCCCGCCAGCGCTGGGGTCTCCTAACAGTTGTCTAGGGCTTCCTAATTCCCTTGCACACTCTGGGCTTTGCTCCTGGCACTCCAGTCTTTGGAATTATCAATGAATTGTCCCCATTGTGTGGGACAGATTGGATATTCTTTCATTCAAAAAAGGCTTACTGAGCTCCTCTGAGGGGGCCAGCCCAGGAATAGGATAGACACACCCTTTTGGAGCCCCAAGGGGGCAGGTAGACAGCTAAGCAAACTGTAACGCTGAGCTATGCAGGCTGTGGCTTTGGGCATGTCTGACTCATCGAGGACAGGGCGGTAGCCAGGGCACGGAGGTGACTTCTTAGTCTCAGCGGGTCTTGAAGTCTAGGAGGCTGTAAAAGAGGAAGGAGGAGGATGGAGTTCCAGGCAGACGTAACAGCACATGAAAAAACCTAGAGGTGACCGAGAACTTGATACAGAGGATGGTTCAGTCCAAGCGGAGCACGGAAGTGGGGTAGGGGGTGCAGAGTAGTGAGGGAGGAGAGGCAGGTACAATAAGCAGAAGCTAGATTTACCTGCAGACTCTTGCTCACCTAAGGCAAATTTCTCTTTTGCTTAGGCCGCTTTGAATTGGGTTTTCCTCTCATTTGCAATGGAAGGATCTTGACCATGATTTTTGTTAGCACATGGCAAGTATTTTGTCTAGATGACCCCAAACAACACCCAAGGAGAGCTGTATATACTATTTCCCTGTGACTAAATCACATCCCATGGGAGGTCATTAATTTCAGGATCATCAGAGAGTATCAGAGCTGAGAGACCACCCAGCACAAACTTTTCACCACATGACAGATAGACTTAAAATGGCCAACAGGGACAAACTGAGAAAGAAGCATCGAAACGTATACATTACCATGTGTAAAATAGATAGCTGCAGGAAGCTGGCAAATAACACAGGGAGCTCAGCTTGGTGCTCTGTGACGGCCTAGAGGCGTGGGACTGGGGGTGGGGTGCAAGGGAGGTTCAGAGGGAGGGGACATACGTACCCTTATGTCTGATTACTTTGTTGAATGGGGGAAACGCAGCACTGTAAAGCAATTACCCTCCAATTAAAAACTAAATTTTTAAGGAAATGGCTGACATTTATCGAGTGCTTACTAAGCACCAGGCACTGTTGCAAACATTTTTGTGTATTAACTCATTTCACCCTTGCGACACAAGCGTGTGGGATAGGGCTGTCCATCACCTCCCTTATACAGATGTAGAAAATGGAGTTACACAGAGGTCAAGGGCACTTCCAGAGTTGCATGACAAGCAGGGGGCAGAGGTGGGGTTCAGATCCAACACGCAGTTTAGTTCCAAAGTCTGTACTCTCCCTGCTCCACTAACATGAGCAACCCAAGATCTGGAAAGGCTGAGAATCTTCTGAGGGTCACACAGCAAAGTAGCAGAAGACTCAGGACAAATATACACAAGTTCTCACTTCTCAACGTGACAGACAAGAGTCCTACGATACCTCTCTGAGCTTTGGGTTCCTCATGCACAGAGCCTACCTCATAGGGTGGTGACAGAGATTCAGTGCTAATGTGTGTCAAGTTCTCAGGATGGGGCCAGGTTTATGGGGTCTTCTCAGTAAATGCTAGTTGTTCATGTAACTGTTATAATTAATAAGCTGTGCTGTTAATGAAGGTGCAAAATGCAGGTGATCTGCCGTAGGACCACGGGCAAGTTGCTGAATTACAGTGGCCGCTGGTCCCCTCAGTAAAATAAGGTTATTATCCGCCCTTTGCTCATGACACCAGAGCATTACAAGCATTAATTAGAAGTTTAATAATGTGCTGTGCTCTTTGATGCTCTATAAACATAGAAATGTGATGGCTGGATATGTATATAATCCCCATTACTGCAGATCTTGAATTGCTTTACTGACGTTAAACAAATGAACAAAAAAAAAAATCCAACTTTCCAAAGGCGTATAAATCTGAGTTAAATAAAAGAAGACTGGGTTTTTATGATCTACTGACAGATTAGAAACCCAACAGGACTGGGCATCTGGCCTCAGTGGACTGGCTGCTATGCCAAAGTCTTGGGGATGTAGCAGAGGTGTGGATATTGTGGGGCTCTCTCTTCCTCTGGATTTGAGCTCCTTCAGGGCTAAGACAGAAACTTGTCATCCGGGATCACAAGCACTGAGCACAGAGTTTGATGTGCACCAAGCACATGATAATCGTTAGGTGAAGGGAAGGCTGACTTGATGACTGGGTGGAAGCTGGATGGACAAACTGGGTGGATGGAATCCTGAACCTCTTGGTGATGGGAGATTCAGTGGGTCTGCCCCAAATACTTGGGGCAGATGGGGAGTTACATCAGGTACTGGAGAGAAAGTATAAGAAAGTGTACACCAGAAACTATAACAAATTGGCATCAAACAGACCTGCGTCCCTGGCTGAGTGACCTTGGGCTTGGACTGAACCTACCTCTCTGCATATGAGAATGACAATGATATGACCTAATATCTGTTAGGATGCTCTGAGCTCAAAGCAACAGGCAACTCCATCCACCCTTGCATAAGCAGTAAGGAAACTTCCTACTTCACCTAAGGACTCCAGAGTAGAATCCAGGGCTGGCCTTGCAGTTCTGCCGTTTCACTGAGCTTCCCAGAGAGTCGGCTGTCCATAGACTCAGCTTCACCCTCGGACAGCCTCCTCACGTGCCTGTAAAATGACTGCTGGTAGCCAGCAGGGTCAAGGCTTCTTTCCCAGAAGCCCCTGGCAAATCTACTTTCATGTCTCACTGGCCCAAATGGGCTCAGGCTGGCCCATCATTTGGACCCGTCATTGGCTAGGTAAAATTGCTGTGACTAGACCTGTGCTGCTCAAGCAGCGGCCCATGGACCAACACCATTAGCATCACCTGGGAGTGTATATTCATGGGCCGCATACAAGTGAATCAGGACCTGGGGGTGGGGTGGGGCCCAGGAATCCCCATCAGGCACTCTTGGGGATTCTTACACCCAAGTTGGAGAACCATTGGGTTAGACCACTCAGCTGGGATGGTCACTGGTGAGTCAACTACAAAATGTAGATGATAATGAACAACCTTAGGGTTGTCATGAAAATATAAATAATATATATGGAAAGGACCAGTATACAGTAGGCACATAATAACTTTGGGTTTCCTTTTCTTTCTTCTCTACTGATGTATAAATGCTCCTCTTCCCTTTAATTCTTCCTTTCCCTCCACCTCAAGGTACCAAACATTCCTGTGCTGCTCTGACCTATGGAAACCAACTCTCAGACTATTTCATACTAAAGTGGGAATGGCATAACATATGAGGGCACCTAGCAGCATTTCCCCCTGAAGATTGAGGCCAGGGAGCAGGCAAATCCACTGGGATGCTTGGTCAGTGGTATAATTTCAGGTATGTACCAGGTTTAGGGTGTTGGGGAATGTTTTAGGGTGAGAGCAAGCTGCTCCATCCTCAGATTCCACTCTCAACTCAGGTAACCTCCTCCTCTGGCCACAACACAAGGGGGATCAGTTGGTGAGTCAGGATGCCCAGAGGCAGCCAGCCTGGGTGAAGGCAGATGAGCACAGGAAGCTGTGGGAAAAGAGAGGGCTGAGGTCGGTCAGGCTGGCGGCATCAACCTCCACCCTATCTTTGGGCCTGTGTCTTTAGAGTCTTGTTCATGTCTTTAGGGAGGAACACAGCCTCTCTTGAGGCTTTGATCGCTGGATCTGCCAGTTCCAGGTTCCCTTGGAAGAAGAATAATAATTAAGTGGAAAAAACTCTACAAGAATTTTTTTTAAAAGGTGGGGAGGAGCAAAAACCCACCCAAGCAGATACCAGATGAGATCCGGGCACGGCAGGCTCTCTTGGCAGAGTTTCCTGATTCAACAGCTGGCTCTGCATGTCAGGCTCAAAGGGAAAAAAGACACTGGGCACTTCTTCCAAGGAACTTTATTCTGAATAAGCTGGAATCGAAAAGGTCCCTTAATCCCCAGGGAGGAAAGGCTTCCTTCGAACAGATGGGAGGGCAAAAGAAATGTTGGCAGGGAGAAGGGCATTAATTAAGTTGGAGCCCCGGCCCCTCACTTGACAGACGGATGCCCTTCTGGGTCTCGTGTGCATCTCGTTTAAGTCCCCTGCAGGCTGGGGGGATGACCCCAGTTTGTCATCCAGGCCAGAGCTGGTTCTTTATCCCATGCTAGGGACATGGAGACTTTGGGAGTGGGATAAATCAGGGCTACTTGGATTGATGAAATTTCCATACCCATTCCAGCAATCCCATATATATAGGATTTTATATATATACATATATATATATTTTTTTTAATGGAGGTATTTTAAAATTATCATTTTTAAGACTTTTAAAAAAATGTGGACCATTTTTAAAGTCTTTATTGAATTTGTTACAATATTCCTTCTGTGTTATGTTTTGGCTTTTTGGCCATAATGCATGATCTTAGTCCCTGACCAGGGATTGAACCTGCACCTCCTGTATTACAAGGCGAAGTCTTCACCACCGGACCACCAGGCAAGTCTCTAAAATTATTACTATTATTTGCTTAGAAACTGCCTTTGGCATCACTTGGCCCTGGATTCCAATTCCTTGCTGTGTGACCCTGGGCAAGTTATAACCTCTTGGAGAATCAGTGTCCTCACATGTAAAAGGAGGACATCCCTAATAGGGCTTTTCTTTTTAGGGATGTGAGAATCACAGCTAACGAATTCAAGGCATTTCACATAGCACCTGGCATTTAACGTGTGCTCTGTAAATGCTGGCTATTAAGATGATTATGAGCTCTGCCAATAAGCTTCTCAGCTCAAGGCCCTGTCTAAATGAGACCTTACTAGGAAGAGCGAGTGTGCATCAAAACAATCTTAAGAATAGGGATGGATCCTTGAGACAAACTGTCTGGCTTTAAGATGCTGGTTCCACCAGGTAATGGCATCTGTGATTGTGCCTCTCAGTAAACAGAGGAAAAGCGGATGATTTGGCCTTTAAGGTCCCCTCCATGGGGCTTGCTCTGTCATTTCGTGCCCCTTCCCTGTGGTCACAGACCCAGGTGAGCAAGTCCCCTGGGTGGCGGTGGGTCCCTCTGCTGCTGCCACACCCAGGTCCCATGCTCTCTTTGCAGGACTGGCTTCCCGGCTAGTCCTGCAGGCTCCCACTGACATTCCTGCCTCTTTAAGATCTACATCCAGTGGGTCTAACAGCATCATCCCCCAAATTTACACCCATGTGAAAGTTCACAATGAGACCTTATTCAGAAAGAGGGTCTTTGCAGATGCAATTAGTTAAGATAAAGTCTTACTGGATGAGGGCTTCCTAGTGGTGAAGACCCTGCCTGCCAATGCAGGTTAGATACAAGAGATGCAGGTTCGATTCCTGGGTTGGGAAGATCCCCTGGAGGAGGGGAAAGCAACCTACTCCAATATTCTTGCCTGGAGAATCCCATGGACAGAGAAGCCTGGCAGGCTACAGTTCACTGGGTCACCAAGAGTTGGAAACGACTAAAGTTACTTAGCGTGTGCGCACACACACACACATGTGTGCATAGTGGATGTGCATGGGCCCTATATCCAATGGCTGGTGTTCTTCTAAGAAGAGGAAAGGACAGCAGAGGAGGCCATATGGAGATGGAGGTGGGGCTGAAGGGAACCATCTACAACCCAGGGGAAACTGAGGACTGCCAGAGGTCAGTAGGGGCTGGTAGTGAGGAGCCAGGAGTGAGCCTCCACAAGGAACCAAGCTTGCCCAATGGGCCTAGATTTTGAGCTTCTGAATTCCTGAACTGTGAGAGAACCAACTTCTATCATTTGAAGTCACCCGGTTTGCGATAATTTGTTACAGTGGCTCTAGGAAACTACCCGCCAGCTTTCCATAAAACAAATGTCTCTACCACTCTCCTCAGTGGCCTCAAAGTAGAGTCCCAGTTCTTTGCGGTTACTCCATCGAGTCTCTCATGGCTGCATCTGCTGGTACACACACCCCGTACTCCCGTCTAGACACTTCGGAAACATGAGTACTCCTGGGACATGTCATGTCTCCCGCAGGAGAGGCCCTTCCTCTCCTCTCCCACTCGGAACACTCCTGCTCATCCTTCCAGGCCCAATTTAAATATCACCACCACCATGAAGCCTTCCCCAGCACACCCTCTTCTATTCTCCTTCTACTGGTCAAGCTAGTTGTATTTCTCTTTGTTCCTACAGCATAAAGCCTCCCTCCCTTGAACACTGAGTTCATACACTAATGCCCTTTGTTTGATGCAGCCACGCTTATACTAGTTGTGAGCTCTGAGATCAGATGGCCTTATCTTTGTAAGGATTGATACATGTTTGTTGACTGACTAACTCTTTGGAATGGATAATGAAAGATGGAGGGAACTGATACCATTGACTAGGAGATGCGACAGCGAGAGGTGGCAGAATATATGCAAAGATGAGCAGGACAGGAAGGGTCAAGATGATAACTTTTCCTAGTCAGTCTTGGGGAGGCCAGTTGCCCACGTTGCCATGTGTGCCATGACGGGGTCACCCCTGAGAAGTACTGTTTTCTGTAGAGCCAGAAGCCTTCCCATTCTGAGTGCCTTTGAAAAGTGCCTTTGTCGGGGGTGGGGACCGTCTGGAGGCAAGCAGCAAGGAGTGTGGTCCTCACATGGACTACAACATGGTGGGTGGATGCTAAGTGCATGGACCCTCCTCATCACGAGTCATCCCTTGCTTCATGACAGACAGGCTGAACCAGAGGAGATGCACTTATGAAGCCAAAGGGGACACTTAAGAAGCGGAGGGGACAAGTGGCCAGAGTGTGGACATCACAAGAGGCTGACATCGGCTTCAAATCCTTGGTCTCCTACTGCTGGGTGGGGTGAGCCTGGACAAGTCTTCGTCCTCTCTGTTCTCACCTCTAACATGGTGAAGAAGCTCACAGCAAGGCCTGCCTTGCAGTGTGGTTGTGGCCATGAGACACTGTACGTGAAGTGCCTGGCCTGTGGCACTGTTGGTGAATGGTATCCCTCTCTTTTTTTTTGGTCTGGAAGGAGCATTATTAATTTAACAAATATTTTCTGAGGCCCTGTAAAGGGTCTGTCATTCTTCTAGGATCTTGGTGGCTAAAAAAATGTTTCAACTCGAGATATTCAGGGCTGTTAAACACTGTCTTTTGAGATCAAAGAAGGTGTGCGAACACTCTTTTCCTGAAGGTACTTGTTGATGTCTGACGGCTTCATTGTAGTCTGACTGGACCAGAAAGGCCATCTGCCCCTCTGTTATCCTGTCTGCACCTCTGAGAGGAGTTCCGTGAAATGAGCCCTTATTTCCTTGCTGGATCCCTTTGCTGAAGATGCTGCACAGGAGCAGGGAGCTATCCAACTCAGGTTTCTCTCCTCCCTGAAATCTGCCCAGGTGGGAACCCAGGCACCACTTTGAAGGCTCTTTTCTAAACCACCAGGAGAAAATCCCATTTGCAAAACTTCCCTTATGACTTGCCTCTCTGAAGGCGAGTTGATTTACCATGTTTGTGTTTGTTCGAGGTACATTTCCAAAGTCGCTTACTGCAGCTACATTTTAAAAATATAAACATTCTCCTGATTTCAATGCAGGTACAAATCTCCAGGATGTACATTTTTGAGCCTGTGGTGTAGGTGGAGACTCAGACAAAATAAATACTATTTGGGAGTAGGGAAGCAGAGCAAGGAATCATTTGGCAGAGACAGAGAATGACTGCAGGAACTATAAAATGAGAAATGTGCTGTGGAATCTTCAACAGTATTGCAGAATGCATTTCCCCTCCTCTGTGTCAAGGGGAAACATAACCCATATTTCCTGCACTATGAGCCTAATCTTTGAAATGGCCCAAATCGCATTTCAACGAACACATGTGACTGAGTTTGTCTAACTAGAGGTGTAATGACCCGTAAAATGTATCATTGGCACCTGGCAACCCTCACAACTCTCTTACACAGCACCTGCATCTCACACCATGAGGTCTGGGGTTGTGGGGTGTTCAGGTTGGTTTTCTTTAGGAGACAAAGTCAAGTACCTGAGAGAGAGAAATTCTGCACAAACGTGCAGTCTATGTGTTGTAACTGAGCATCATTAAAGAGCATGGGTGGCTGTGGCTGTGGCATTCCCTTGTTGACTGACTAATTCACCCATTCATCCAAAAATATTTACTGAGCACCATTATGTCCCAGGCTGTGTGCTACAGAGCTTGCTTTTAGGGATGACAAGGATAATATCAGCCATACTTTACTGAGTGCTTGCTATGTGCCCTGTGTTGAGCTGAACTTGGCCTGGATTTCCCTATTCAGTTCTACCAGCATCCCATAAGGTAAGGAGAACCACTATGATCACCATTCTGCCAAGACTAATCAGCCTTGATTCCAAATTCCCAAGGAAGAATCTGATTGGCCTGGCTGGGGTCATGTGTCCACCCCAGCTCAAATCTGGACAAAGAGGGTGGAGCTGTGTCACGGCAAGCTGGATGCAGTCCAGCAGAAGGTAGTTCTTGGAGAAGTGAGGTCTCTGGGAGCAGCTATCTTCCTCCACGTATACTTGTCTGCAGACACTGGATGTGGCGAGAGGCCTTTGAAGCGCTGGGAGGAAACTTAGGTCCTGGGACCACTCTTAAGATGCCCCACTGTACCTTCTGCCACTGAACTACAGGACATCACTATTCTAGGATAAATTCTCCGTTTTGATCAAGTTTCTCTGGAAGCGTTTGTGTCTTGGATGACCAAGAGGGCTTGGGTTAGCTGTCCCTGAAGTCACAGATTTCTCAGTATTTCCGGGGCGCTGTCCTGAGCTTTAGCCTCTGCCTTTTGCAGTGCTGTGCCCTGCAGCGGGGAGAAACAGGAGACCACACAGGTTTTGGGCCACCCGCTGGCACACTGTCGTGAGCCCCCATGGTCAAAGGCTTCCAGGGGTGGCAACCCCAGGCTGGGCAATTTCCCAGGGTTCAGGAGGAAGAAAAAGACACCAGACCTTCGCTTATTCTAATGCAGAAAAGCCCCTGCAATCTCCATGTCAACATTCTCTTAGCTTTCTCCAGGGGTATCAACCACAGCAACAGTAGAAACAAAGATGACGGCTCTCGCGCACTGACTGCTGCGCGCCGGCGCCCACACCACGTGCTTTCCACTCACTCTCCAACAGGACACTCACAACAGCCTTCTGGGTCAGGATTCTTACTGCTGGCATTCTACAGAGGCAGAAACCAGGGCTCCGAATGGTTAAGTAACTTGCCCACAGTCACACAGCTATGAAGTCTGGGATTTGATATTCCAATCTCAGATCAGTCTGAGACTAGATTCCAAGCTCCAGCATAAGCCTGAAGCCCTGATCTGTTGTCTGGCATTCCAACAATTTGGTGGTTACTATCCAAGAACTCAGGTTTATAGCTCAGAGTATCTATAAATCCTGAAAGTACCTCGACAGAACACACATTGGAACAGCTGCTGTGGAAAACATACGATGGCTCCCTAAAAAAAAATTAAATCCAGAATTACCACATGATCCTGCAATTCTGCTTCTGGGTAGATACTCAAAAGAAGCTTATATACCCATGAAGCTTATAGTCTTGTTAGGAGACAAAGATATTACACAAACATTGATTTAGTTACTATGGTAAGTAAGTACCACAATGGAAAACCCTAGTAAGCACAGCAAACAGTGTTACTGAGGGGCATTTGGAGGGAGAATTAGGGAAGGTTCCTTGAGGGAGGCGGTGTTTACTGAGATTCAAGCAGTGATAAGTGTCTTTAGTGAGGGAGTGTTCTGGTAGCAGAAGCAGCTTGTGCAGGTGTTTGGAGGTAGGAGGATGTCGAGCGTGTTTAAGACACTATACCCTTGTCCCTTGAATAGAGACCGGCATTATTCAACAGTGTGTGTAACGGTGAGACATCAAGAGCCCCCTTCCCTTAATCAGAGGTGTTTGATGACTCGTTTATCTTACACTTATGAAAATAAGTATAGTCATAGATTAAACAGAGATGTTTCTCTATGGAGAGTCTAATTTGTGCACGTGGCTACTTGCCAGGCAGGGATTGGGGTTCTCCTTGGTACAGAGAAGAGAAAAGCATCTTCACATTTTTATTCACATTTTCCATTTAGTTTGCAAGCCCCCAGCCCCTAACATGAATGAGAGCAACACCACTGTCCCAAACAAGTAGCAAGCTCACTGTGTGTGTGTGCCTGCTTGTGTGTGTGTGTGTGTGTGTGTGTGTGTGAGAGAGAGAGAGA
>SJYC01129766.1:0-30356 GCA_006408675.1 Madoqua kirkii | reverse complement strand
GAGAGAGAGAGAGAGAGAGAGAGAGGGAGGGGGGGAAAGAGAGAGGGGGAGAGAGGGAGAGGGAGAGAGAGAGAGAGAGAGAGAGAGAGATATTTATGGAAATGATGAGAGGTGGAAGACTCCACTCCCCCAAGATACACTGGTCCTGGATCTCAGACCCACTCTTGTCTGTAATGCCCTTCCTTTTTCCATTCTAATCTACTTGTTTTCCAAGTCTGCCTACGTCACTGCCACTTTATGAGCACAAGTCGCATATTTGGGAGGAGACCCCAGAACCACAGTGAGGGATGAGACCAGGAGAGGAGAGCCTGTAATGAGAAAGCAGGTTACCACTGTGGCCACCCAGGGCTCATCCCGCTGGGACCAATGGGGGAAGGGACAGAGTAGGGCTCAGTAAACTTGTCTGGAAAGGACCACACAGTAGCTACTTTAGGTTTTGCAGGGTATGTGGTCTATCGCACAACATGACACAGGAGAGCAGTCACAGGCAATATGCATCCTGTGTCAACTAGTGGGTGTCACTGTTTTCCAATGAAACTGTATTCATAACAGCAGGCAATGGGCTGGATTCAGCTGCAGAGGTGTTGCCTGTCAATTCCTGACACAGAATGGGCGTCGGAGTTGTTGTAACTCAGGGCAGTGCAACCGGGGACTTATCCACAGACACTGGTCTGCCACTAGAGGGGGGCTGCTCTGGAGGGCATCACCGTCCTGCCCCTTCTGGACTGCCCCAGACCCAAGACAGAGAGCCAGAGATGCTGCTGTAGGAAGTCATGGATGTGTGTGAGCCTGAGAAGAATCAAGGGGAGACGGAGAACATTAATGCGCCTGCTACCCTCCCCACCGGCCATGTGAGGCCTCTGACCATAAGTAAAACAAGGCTCAGAGAGGTGACGTGATGGGCCTCAGGTCACATAGCTCAGAGGCAGTCATGGTCAAAACAGAGCTGGTGCCTATGCTATCTGTGAACTGTGAGACTCTGAAGGTGGATTTTTTTTTTTTAATGTGGTGTTTAAAAATCACATTTTAACATCTGTCAAGGCACTTCTGTTCTGAAGCACAGAGTTTGGAAAGCATGTCATCATAACCTTTTCCTTGAATTTCCTTTGTTTTGTGAACTGTTATAGAAACCCTTGAGAATCCAAGGAAGAACAGAGATAGATGATCTAAGTGTTCTTCATTCTTAACAACCTTTTAAAATTGCTTGATTGTGTGTGTTCAGAATCTATATGTCGTACTGCTGCAAATCAAGAAAAACACAGCACACTATCCGGCAAAAAATAAGTGAGTCCAAAAGGTAATCCTCAGAAAAGAAAACACAAATGGATCACAAGTATACAGACATCTGACCATCAATTAGGAATCAGGTAATGCAGGAAGACCATGCTGAGATACTCTCTTTGACCATCATACTGGCAAAAGTTTAAACATCTTATTTAGAGTAGGTGAGTACGTGGGGGAAATCGTACTCAGTACCACTGGCAGGCTGCAAGCTGAAACGTGTTTTCTGGGGAGTGAAAGGGAAAGTGAAAGCTGCTCAGCCGTGTCTGACTCTTTGTGACCCCATGGACTGTAGTTCACGGAATTCTCCAGGCCAGAATACTGGAGTGGGTAGCCTTGCCCTTCTCCAGGGGATCTTCCCAACCCAGGGATTGAACCCAGGTCTCCCACATTGCAGGTGGATTCTTTGCCAGCTAAGCCACAAGGGAAGTAAGTGGGTAGCCTGTCCCTTCACCAATGGATCTTCCTGACCAAGGAATTGAAACAGGATCTCCTGTATTGCAGGTGGATTCTTTACCAACTGAGCTATCAGGGAATTGATTAATAAAATCCATTTTCTCTCCCTTCTTCTTCCAAGCCCCTGAGGAACAGTTGTAATGGTCCAGGCCAGTGATGGTGGCTCCATTTCCCTCACCAGTAACTGGTGTATGTGGGACCAGAGGGAGCTGAAGATATGGCTGCACATGTCACCGAGGCCATCTTCAGCCATCCTGTGACTAAGAGGGAGGCATTCCCAACTCACTAAGGGTGGCAGAGAAAGCACTTGGGTCCACGATGATGGCTTCATACCCCTGAATTAACTGTCTTTGGAAATGACCCTCATCTGATTTCTCATTAACATGAGAAAATAAAGCCCTTGAGGTGTGGCCATTTGAGTCTTTTCCTTGAAGCCCAGAGTATCTTAATTGATATAACTGCTTCTTCCATATAGAAACAGTGGCTCATATGTCCAGATAGTCAATGCACCAGCATTTTATTGTTAGCACCACGTACCATGATAGCATATTAGGAGTAACCAGAATGTGCATCGGCAGGGACCTAGGGAAATAAATTATGGGTTGGTAACACTACCGAACTCCAGGCAGCCAATAAAAACAATAAAGTTGGTCTTTATGCTCTGGATCCACCATGCAAAGATCTCCAAGATACATTCTTAAGTTTTAAAAAGTTCTGAAACTATACATATGGGAGAACCCCATTTATGACAGGCAAAATAATCCTCAAAACAAAATCTGTGTAAAGATTCATAAACAGTTACAGTCATACCTGTAAAGAAAGTGGATGGAGGTAGCCACACCACATACATAAAACTATTGATCTCCAGCTGGAGACAGACAGAAGGTGATACTTGAAGGAGACTTCTACTTTTTTAAAGCTTTTTCTGGCAGTCTAGTGAATTTTATTTATGACTTCTGCCATTAAAATTAAAGTGCAGAAAACATCCCACATGCTTATTATAGAAAAATGTGGCAGAATGTAAGATTTGTTCAGACCATGCAAGCCAGAAGTCTTTTTTTTTCTTAAACCACAATTTCAGGCTTCCTGGGAACAAAGAGGAACTTCTCTTCAGGCTCTCAAATGTTTACCTTGTATGCAGCACAATTACTTGGGCAGAGTTCAGTGTTTTTTAATCAAAAGCTGCTTGTCCAGTGGGTAATGCCAGTATAAACAAAGCTCTGTGGGACTGGGCTTGGGAGCTGGAAGGACTGCATCATCTGTACGCAGGCTTTTTTTTTTTTTTTTTTGGTCTTGCTGTGTGGTATGTGAGATCTTAGTTCCCTGACTAGGGATGAATGCAGGGTCCCTGCAGTGGAAGCATGGAGTCTCAACCACTGGACAACCAGGGAAGTCCCCAGGGCTGCATCATTTGTGTTGGGGTGTGTGTGTGTGTGTGTGTGTGTGTGTGTGTGTGTGTGTGTAAGAGACACAGAAAGAGAGAGAGGAGGAGGAGGAGAGGGAGAGAAAGGGCAGTGGGTGGGCTGCTGTCCACATGATTCTGGAGAATTCTCTACACAAAGATCCAGCCTGAGTCGCCCTGTACCAGCCCTCCTCCTGCAGCCACTTAGCACCATGTGAATCTGACTTTCCACAGGGGAGCAGGTTCCTGGGATGCTCCGACGGTCATGACAGTGCTGTGGGCCTGGGCTGTGTGACGACTGCCTTTCGTTGTGGCCTATGTTGGTCGGGCCCCGTTTTCTGGGTTGGGCACCATTTGCCTCAAGGTTGCTGTCATCCTGTATGAAGGTACTGTCTTCTCTGACAGTGTCATTCCTACAAAATGCTGCAGGGAGAATCCTGCATGGTCTCCAGGGTGGAATGCTGCCACCCGGTCATCATGCCCAACAGCCCCTGAATGGCGATTCTGGGGGATTCGTGCCTCTGCTGCCACTGTACCAAGCCTCCCGAGACTGACTCGTTCTGCGACTGCCTCATGCTTTCCAGGCCAAGCAGCACCCACTAGTGCTAACTTAGGAGACGAGGTCTGGCTGATGGGTGTCAAAGGAAAGAGTGGTGGAGAAAATATTTGATTTTCTATAAATCAAAAAGGATGCTTCTCTAAGTGTTTCACTTATTTCCTACCCCATCCCATTCCCAGGGAGAGAGAAAAGCAAAACTTTTCAGACAGAGTCTTAACTATTGTCTCTGAAATAAAGAGTTGGCAGTGGGGGTGATGTGGGGTTCTGCTCAGCAAGAAAGAATGAGGTGGGAGGGACAGTCCTGGTGACCAGTTTCCAACAACTGTGCTATAACTGAATATAGAAAATACCAGTGAGCCTTTGACAAAGCACCAGCAAAAACCAAGAGCCTGTCCCCACTTTGGGGCTCCAGAATTCATACATTCATGTTCACCTGAAACTATCACAACACTGTTAATCAGCTATACTCCAATATAAAATAAAAAGTTAAAACAAATTCCCATAAAAAGAAATAAAGCTCACATATACTACCAAAAAAAAGCATTCATTCATTCAGTAAGTTATTAATAGTTGCTCTGCACAAGGCACTAGTGGGGCCAGCAAGCAACAAACCAAGCAAAGTTGCAAATCCTAATGGGGCTCCCAGTAGGAAAGGTGGTGCACTCATATTGGAATTTGAGGGATGGTGAATAAAGGGACTGTTTACAAAGGTGTGGGCACGAGGCAAAGACACCTACCAGGGCAGGAGCAGCAGGGAGCCTCTCTGAGATGTGAGAGGGGGCAGAGCAAGGGAACAGTGACCAGAACCCAAGCGCGAGGCTGTACGATGATTCATGACCCACCACATCAGCAGGACGGGAAGGAGACCAAGCATAGTACTCTGGCCAGTCCCTTCCTCTGCCCTTTGAGCTCCTAATGGTGCCTTCTGTTGGTTGAATCCAACAAGGGCTGCTCATTGATGCCAACGGTGCATCACCCACCCTGGGGCACATAGTAGATAGGGAGGAGGTGGGTGGCCAGTGAACCTGGAGAGGCAAGCAGAATCTTTCCAGCACAGTCCCTCCTCTCGTGGAGCTTATTATGTTCTACTTGGGGAGACAGTCAGTAGCTCTCAAACATAATGTCTACAGGACCTTCATATGTTCAAGCAGCAGCACCTTTGTGCAAATTAGAGAGACACCCTCTTTCTGAACAGATGCAGCCCCTTGCCAGGGGATGTGGTAAGCATGTGCAGTGCTGTCTGGCTATCAGCTTTCCTTTTGGGTCTGGGCTTGTGTGGGACTCAGTGAACAAAACACGATACCCCTGAATGTCAAGCAGTTACAGCTTCATAAATAAAATCAGAGGAGAGTGAAAGAGCATGGGAGGTGAGGGGAGACAGTGGGGACGGTGTCTGTGTTTGATGGCTCCTTGTTCCCAGGTCCCTCTGCCTTCCTGCTGGCTTGGCTGCCAGCCAGGGCCACTGCGATGGCCCAGGACAGGCAGCTTTTCTAGAGCTCTGGCTTGTGTCACGCTGGTGACATCAAACAAGCAGAGCTGATGAGGGGCCCCCAAGGAAGTCCTAACAGGCTGCTTGCCCAGAGTCAGCCCCCTGCACCCCCTGCACAAACCTCACAAGGCAGGCAGAAGCCAGGGCGAGTCCCGGGCTGGAGTCACTCACTGGTGGGAGCCGCCTGGAGCTGGCAGGGGATGGCTCGGCTGTCTCCTCCCAGCTCCGGCTCCCTGAACTGTAATGAGCAATTTGTCTTTCAGCCTTGATCTCCTGTCGGCAGGGCTGACACCGACTCCGAGTATTAATTTCTTCTCGAATTGTCTTACACTGCAGCCAACAGAGGGGTGAAAAACAGAGTGGGATTTGCCGGATGTAGAAACCCATCACCAGCTGCTTTTATTAGTGGTAAAGCAGGAGCTGGAGAGGAGGCCTGAGCTGCGGTCCTTTATGTAAGAATCAGATGCTGGACCCCCAGTGAAGCATCGTTCATCCCGCAGCCATGTGTTTGACACCTCTCTCCCATTTCTCTCGCTTGTCTGAACACCGTCTTTGCTTTGTCTCCTTAAAGAGGCCAGACAAAGATATGATGCAAAAACCTATGGACACCCCTCATCTTCTCATCTGCCCATAACATACTCATGCATCTCACAAACATGCCCTCTTGATAGCGCTTGTCATTGTTAGATTGCATTTTATTGGAGGAATCTGTGGTTGAAAGAACCAGAAACACATTCATCCAACGCCAGTGGAGCGGGGGGAGGCGGGAATGGAATCCAATGAGCGGGAAGGCTCAGCTACTTTCTCTGTCTCTTGAGCTCGTCAAAAAAGCCGTGGGCCCTCATACGTGCTATTTCTGTGCACGTCTGCTGCTTTATTCTTTCTCTCTGCATCCTGGCTCCCTCTGCTCCCTTTTTACAGAGCCCATAATAGCCAAACTGGTGCTTCCAGCCCCAGCGTTTCTCATCTCCTTACTCTGTGGCCACTTGCATCAGTGTCCAAAGTCCAAATTCCCACCAAACCTGACTGATGCAGCTTGTATCAGATGCTGTCCTTCGGTCCAATCATCTGTGCCGTGGAGGGAGGGGCTACGTGGGATGTGAAAACAGGGAATGTGGCTGGAGCCAGAATGACTTCTCTAGAACTTCCAGAAAGAGATGCTGTGCTGGCAAAAGCAGATTTGGATTGAAACTGAAACTACCTCCAGACCTGTGGCCTTCAGCAAGTTACATAATTTCTCTAAGCCTCAGGTCTTCATCTGGCAAATGGGAGTCCTAAGATTTCCCTCATGGTATTTTTGGGTGGGCTGAATGAGTCGAGGGATGTCTGAACGTGGTTGACGTAGGTTGCACGTGGGAAATGCCTGGTAAGTGTTACTTGGTGGGACACATTCCATCCCCTGGGCCCTCCTCCACCTCAGCTGCTGCGGTGGGGACAGGTCCCCTGCACAGTGACACTGCCCCACCTCCAGCACCTGCCTGTCCTCATTTCTGCTTCAGGTCCTCTCTCCATAGCCCCAGGAGCCAGCTGAGCCCACAATGCAGATTCATATCAAATTCAGACCAGATTCAATACATTCAGAGTTAACATCTGTGGGACAACCCCCAGCCCATGGTGGGTGAGGCAAGTGGATGAAGGCTCTGGCCATTCCTCTGCACTGGTTGCCCTGAGGGTTCCCCAAAGTGAGCCCCTGTGTGGGTCTGTGATCATCTTCTTAGCCCCGACTCAATTCCTTCCTCCAGGAATCACCTTCCAAACAATCTCCCTGCCCCCAAGTCCTTGTCTTAGGCTCTGCTTTTGCAGAAAACAAAATCAAAGCACGTACACAGTGTGCTAGCTGGTTCACCAATCCAGGAGTAGGGTCTAGCGCCATCCCCACTGGGAGCCATGCCTGCAAGAAGAGCTTTGACACCACGGCTAACAGGCTGGCCTGGAGCAGTTCCTCCAAGCGCAGACCTCGACCGTCAGAGGAATGGTCTGTGGGAGAGGAGAGAGAGTTCCCATGCGGCTGGGCATTTTCACCTGCCTCATGGCCCAGGGGAGAAAGTTTCCTATTGGAATCGGAGGGTGAGAGGCGAGCCAGTCACAGCTCGGTGGCCCAGCATTTCCAGAAAAGCACAAATATGATCATGTTGTTGTTGTTCAGAATGCTTCTAAGGCCTCCCCTTGCTCTCAAGGTCAAGACCAAAATTTTTGTAACAGAGACATCGTAGCCCACCTGAGTGCACCTCTCCATGCCCAGCTCCCACTGCTCCCCCTCACCCTCTCTGCTCATGCATTCACTCACTCATTCACACTTTACTGAACACACAGGATGGGCCAGTCCTCCCGAGCAGGCCCTCCTGGACCTCTTGGATTCCCTCCTCTTCTCTCAGGCCTCAGAGCCTTCACAGACTCTATTCCGCCTGCAGAGAACACTTTTCCCTCTACCCCCTCAGCGGCTAGGTGTTTCCACAGCACTCTGCACCTCTGTCGCCCTCCTCTGTCACACCCTCCATAGTGGTGAGCACTCGATGGGAGGCACACAGAGGGCAGCTATGGCGCTGTCCTGCTTCCTGCTGACCCATGATGACCACTGTGCTTCCTGGCATGCAGCAGGGCAGTGGGCAATGTCTGCTCCATGGGTAGATGCTGAAAAGGGGG
Organism: Madoqua kirkii; assembly: GCA_006408675.1. Taxonomy (NCBI): domain Eukaryota; kingdom Metazoa; phylum Chordata; class Mammalia; order Artiodactyla; family Bovidae; genus Madoqua; species Madoqua kirkii. The sequence goes on along the minus strand of SJYC01129766.1, from coordinate 22,526 downwards.
CTGCAAGATACACATCCCTGCCTTGTGGTCAAACACAACAGACTGCTACTGAGCTTGTTCACTAATCTATTGGCAAGAGAAAAAGAATTGGGCTAAAGTATCAAAAAAACGGCTGTATGTTTGCTGAGGAGGACGAAGGGTGTGCGTTTGTCTAGATGAGGGTTAACCAGGGCCTCTGCCTCTCTGTGTCTCTCTCACGCACACTCTTGGTCGCTAACGATAAGGACGGAAGATCATGAGGCGGTGCCAGCTGCCTGCAGACAGCCTGCCTGCTCTGTGCTCACTGGCACTTCTTCCGATGATTTCTCAGGCCTGTTCTCAGAGGCTCTCTGGTTACAGCGTGGACAGGCCTCCTTGTCACCTGCTTCAACCTCCTACTGCAGGTCTGTGGTTTGAGAGGAACACTCCTTGTCAGGGACTAAGAGAGCGGCTCACAGATCAGCCCAGAGGTCTGTTGCTCACTGGCTGGGTGACTCTGAGAGAGTGACTTAACCTCTCGGGGCTGCAGCTAACTGTGTGGAAAACGGGCTGGGAATAGCCGATCCCCGTAGGACTGCGGTGAGGTGGGGGTGAGAGGATGCGCGCAGAGCTCTCAGCCTGGTGTCTGGTTCCTGGTACCGAGCAGGGCCATGCCCTATAGCAGCTCATGTCAGCTACCACGGAGTCTGAATGTCAGGACATCACACAGAGAAGCTGGTTTCTGAAGGGCATAGAGCGGGAGCTGCAGGATGTAACACCGGGCACCATATGCACAGAAACCCATCATCCTGCCACTTTCCCTGGGTACCTGCAACCTCAGTTCCTCCTGTATAAGCGGAATAGATTTAATAGGAGAAATGCTGACACATCAAGGGCAGAATTAGACCTTCAGGGACATTACACCTCAACTCACCACCAAGGCTCAAAAGTCCATGATAATTATTGAAAGTTGAGCCAAAGATAGGGCAAGAGTAGAAACAGGAAATTTTGAGGATAGGGAAGGAGTAGGTGGGGTTTGGTCCAATGGGAAAGCAGTATAGAAAACATACTTAATTTTAAAATGGTGCTGGTAAGGAGGAAGACAAAACAATCCTGTTTTATTTGAATGGGGCATCTCACTGATGACAGCTAACAGAAGTGATGCCTTGTGAAGTGGTGGCCTCCCTGACGGGATGCATTCAGGTAAAGTCTGGCTGATCTAGGTTTCATCTGGGTTCCTCATACTTTGGTCATTCGCAAACCACCTTCAGGGTATTTGTCATCTCTCTGCACCAGCTGCATTCTTAATTACTGAATAATTAATGGGCTCATTTAAAAACACAGAAAAAAGAAAACTTGATACCAGCCCTGTAAGTGGAAAGTCGCTACTGCCTGTCACAACCAGAAGGTAACCATAAAAGTAAATACGATGAAACAAAATAACATTATTCAATCGAGCTGGCAAGGTTGTCTGCGCAAGGCTCTGAGTTTGGGGGACCTGCCCTCTTCTGGGTAAAAGGGAGAGTTACAAGGGTTAGAGAGGGGTCACAGACTCAGTGAGCACTAAACTGAGACTTTCTCTTCTGCATAATACAGAAGGACAGAGGAGAATTAAAAAAGACGGCCTTTTCCACTATGTCATGTCATGTTTTCGTCTGTGCAACACGGAAAACTCATCTCACTGTTAGTGGCACCTTACCTCAGGGAAACCTCCAGGAGAAGCATTCCAGCACCAGTTCTGAGGCTGGGTAAGAGAAGATCTAAAATCCATTCAAACTCTGAGATTTTACGACCTCATCATATGATTATCCCTCCTTGATATGAGTTTCCCACCCAATAATGCTGATAAATATTAAACAATCTGTTCTCCAGGGAGACAACAAAACAAAACCTTGCCTTGAAGCCTTTGCCCATTCCTATGGTGTAAATACTTCCCCCATGACTGATTTCAAGCTACTTTCAAGATGTCAGGAATGCAGATTTCTGGGAGAAGATGAGGACAATGGGCTCTGGGAGCCTGGATGAGCTGGAGCCAGCACATGACATTTCCACCCACTGTGGTTATCCCCTTAAGGATATAAAATAAACAGCATCCAAAATATTCAGTTCCAATAGAGGACACCTCAGAGATATTGCAGGTTCCATTCCAGACCACTGCAAAAAAGCAAGTCACATGATTTCTTGTTTTTCCAGTGCATGTGAACATAGTGTTTATACTATTAGTGTGCAACAGCAATGTCTTAAAAAAACAATGTACATACCTTAACTAAAAATTACTTTACTGCTAAGAAAAAATGCTAACCATCATCTAAACCTTCAGTGATTTGCAATCTTTTTGCAACAGTAACACCAGAGGTCATTGATCATAGAGCACCATAACAAACACAGTAAGGATGAAAAAGTTGGACATATTGCCAAAATGTGACAGAGACACAAAGTGAGCAAATGCAATGGTGCCAGCAGACTTGTCTTAAAGCGCGTGGCTAGAAACATTCAATTTGTAAAAAACTACAATGCCTGTGAAGTACAATAAAGCAAAGAGCAATAAAATAAGGTGTGCCTGTACTTAGAAATCTAAGTGCTTCTGAGACACCTGACCGTCTCCTAGGACCTGTGTGTAAGGGAGGGGTGGTCTAGACTTCCTGCAGCTCCACTCCACGATCGGATTCCATTTACGAGCACTTCAGAAGTACCCTCCTGCCTGCATCCCCAGACAGCTCAGTGACCACCAGGGTTGGGCTTGACTTTCAGCTTGTCTGCTTTCGGCACATCTATATTTAATCCACATCTGCATTCTACCTGCTGTATATTCTCAACTGTAGCTTTGCTTCATATCCAAGCAAAGTGTTCAGACTCCTGCCTGCTTAACTTTTAAGTCACGGCATGAGGACCATTACCCCCTTCAGTAGCCTCCCTGGGTCAGTTCACACCTGCCATCACCTTTCAAGGTCTAGCATCTCCCACATGTCAATTACCATCTGCATCTACATGCAGGTGAATTCCTGTGCATTGCTGTGGTGATTAAATCTTCATCTGATCTGTCTGCACATTTCGCTATAGATACTTTCAAGGAAGAACTGGGTATAAATAACATTTCACTGAGGGTTCACTATGCACCAGGGATTATAAGATTATTTATGTTGTTGTTAATATGTTATGTTAATCAACATATTTATATGTTGATTATATGTTGTTCAGTTGTGTCCAGCTCTTTGCGATCCTGCAGACTACAGCATGCCAGACCTCCCTGTCCTTCACTATTTCCTGGAGTTTGCTCAAACTATGTCCATGGAGTTGGTGTCTGTTTCACAGGATTGTAACACAAGATGTTAACCCACTTTTGGCATGCTATGCCATGCTTCCTCTTTATTCCTCTGCCCCCATGAAGCCCAGAACAGTGCTGTGTGTCGTGGGGATCCCTAGGCAACACTCAGCAAAGGTGGTGGGACCGCCAACAGCGCCAGATGCTAGCCCTGGCTCTTCTTCAGTTCAGCCTGGCTTCCTAGCACTTTCTGAGTGCTCAGGCCACAAAGCATTTGAGTGTTCTCCACCTGAAAAATGACGTCCTATGTATCACCACTTAAGCTTTATTGTGAGTGGCTTGGAGGAAGCCCCACATGGGGTGATTTTACAAAAGGCTATTATGTTGGCATATGGGTTTCACGATCTGTGGCCATCACAGCAACGGCTATTTTTAGCTTTCCAGAAAAGGTTTGGCAGGAGCTATTTTTCTTTTTTTCTTTCCCCCTTCAATGCTGGAATTGGCCACTGTCTGGTATAACCTGGCCAGGCTGAGCTGGGGATTTCCAGAATGAATAGAGAACTGTTAAACAAAACTGGTCATCTAATGACCATGTGCGCTGGTCCCAGATCCACCCAGAATGTGCCGGCTGTGAGCTGAGCACCAGTTGGTACTGACATTAATGTACCAACTAATTAGTGGCTCACCACCATGTACTTGGAAGGGGGATTCCATCAGCGGGCCTGGATCTCCACACACATCCAGCAGGGCCACTGTCTGCTGTCTTGACAAGCCTGTGCCAAGCTTGACCTGTGCACAGGGCTCTGCCTGTGATCTTTTCTAGGCTTGTGCCTCGGTAAATTTGGCAAAAGAAATCAGTTTCAGTAATGCACTTGCCACTTGCTGGAGGGAGGTTAAATTTCAGCCATGTCCTGGGAGGGTGAAGTGAAAGTCGCTCAGTCGTGTCCAACTCTTTGCAACCCCATGGACTAGTGGATGGAATGCTCCAGGCCAGAATGCTGGAATGGGTAGCCTTTCCTTTCTCCAGGGGATCTTCCCAACCCAGGGATCGAACTCAGGTCTCCTGTATTGCAGGCGGACTCTTTACCAGCTGAGCCAGGAGGGAAGCCCAAGAATACTGGAGTGGGTAGCCTATCCCTTCTCCAGCGGATCTTCCCAATCCAGGAATTGAACTGGGGTCTCCTGCACTGCAGGTGGATTCTTTACTAACTGAGCTATCAGGGAAGCCCTCCTGGGAGGAAGGTGTCATATTTGTCAAGAGCACAGACAGACCTAGGTTCAAATCCCATCTCTGACACTCATTAGCTCTATGGCCAATTACTTAATCTTTTTGAGCCTCCGTCTGTGTCTGTAAAATGGAACCAACAGCACTGTCCCCTTTCGGGGCTGTTGCCAAGGTTAATTGAGGTACTTAGTACAGAGCCTGGATGCAGTGAGTACTTCTTTATGTTCCTTGGCAAAGCATTTAAGAGCCTGGGTTCACAGAGTAGTGACATGTGGTGGAGGAGAAAATGTACAGAGGTAAAACGGAAAGACTTTGAAACCAAACTGCCCTGGGTTTGATTCCAAGTTTCCCCGTTGCTAGGTGTGCATAAAAGGGTTGGGGGTAGGGGGCAGGGCTGTGGCAGGAGTCACACTAAATAGCTGACAACCATTACTTCTACAGTAGGAACGGTTTTGGAATGATGGTCAAAGATGACATCAAGCTTATTTACAGTACCGTAACTGTTTACGAGGTTAATGTGCTTATGTTATTACTCATGTATATAAACACTGAGAATAAAGGGAAACAGAACTGGTTATTGGACTTTCCCAGATTTTTGTGGGCCATAGAGATGAGGCTTTGTGATAACTGGAAATTGTCAGATTGGAAATTGGGAAATTCTTCTTCGTCTACTTCCCCACCTCCTGTGACTTGGGTTGGAATAGTGAGGGTTGCCAGCCCAGGGCGTGGCAAAGTCTCTCTCTAGCCCTAAGTCCTTGCAGCTACAGAACACCCCCACCCCGCCCCCACTCCTTACTCTGAAATGGGGAAGCAACCCCCACTCTGAGCTACTGGTGCTCCATTGCCTATAACGTGGCTGGCTGCTGGGAATACAGGGTAAACTGCTTAAAGGAACGGAGGGGAGGACTGAGGCTGGACCGGACAAAGCCAGCATCCTGAGGTGACTTCAGCCTTGCACTTGGGGCAAGCCCCTGAGAGATTTAAGAGCAAAGCACCAGAGCTGTGGACAGCTGGGACAGTCCCTGGTGGCAGAGCACCAGGAGGGTCCTAGGCTGGCTGTTTCTGCCTGACTCCTCCCACAGGCAGGCTGCGCTGAAGCTCTGCGTTGGGCTGGCCAAGATGTTCAGAGCTGCATGGAAGCCTCACATGTTCCCTCCTCAATCCGTCTTCTTCCCCTTTCTTCCCAGTGCCAGACATCAGTCTGAGGCTCGCCCTGCTCAATCCGCATCCTTTCCTGTTGAATGATCACAGGCACGACGAACAACAATCCCCTTGCCCTTCTAACTCTGTCTTGGTACCTGCTTCCCAAAGGACCCCAATGGAAACGACCACCTATGTTCCTTCTGCCAGAATGAGACAGCGTCTTCACTCTGGTTAACTGGATCCCCGCACGTGCTCGTGGGAGGGCAGGGAGGGAGGCAGCAAAGTGGTCAAGCAAGAGCCTCTGCTGTGTGAGGCAGGTGGGAAAGCCCTACCCTTAGGAGAGGGGTCCCTCCACTGAGCTTCCCGGGGGCAGCAGCAAGTGGGTTTCTCTGAAGGCGACTTTGCTTTCTCGGTGATTGAGATGCAGACAGGAAACACACTCAAGACATGCATCCGGGCAGCGGGGTGGGGGGGTGCGGGCCCTCGTCCAACACAGTCTCATTTCTTGGTATAATGTGACCTTTCCGTCTGATTACCACTCAGCTCTTTTCGCCAAAGGAAAGCCAGGAGAAGAGGTATTTTTAGGAGACAATAGGCAAGTTAATTAGGTGGCTCTATATTTGTCAGACTTTACATTAAGAGCTCTGAGGGAGGGGGTGGCTGTGGCAGAAGGAGCTGTGGACTTGATTCATTTTGAAAACTGGCTCGGGGGCTGGTGGGTCTCTCCCTCCACCCCACTGCATTTTGTGTGCAGCGAGAGTACATGAAATTTTAACGACATCCGAGCCACTTCTCTCCATGGCTCCACTGCTGTCCATTTGGCTGAAAATTGTCTTTGCTGTGTGCAAGGTCCTCTGAGTTCAAGGACATCGCTCCCTGACCCCACACCCCATCACTTTAACTGGTCTGATCACAATCAGAAGCTTGCCTCTGGGGAGTTAAGGTGGGGCCCCACGGATACCCATCATTCGCACCAGCACATTCTGTGAGGGTTCGTAGCACAGGTGGAGGGACGTGGCCTGGAAGAGGCAGCAGAAGGGTGGTTTCAAGAGAGACATCAGAAGTCAGGTGGGGACAAAAGAGAGGCGAGAGCGACGGAGCGGGGGCTGAGGACGTAGGTCTCCTTCCTCACTCTGTGCTCGGCGAAGTCGCGTCAGTAGCTTAAAACTGGCCAGAGTGGGAGCAGTGTTTACACTGCAGAAACTGGTGAACACTACAAACCTGGATGGTTTGGTTTTGTTTTCCCCGCAGAGCTGTCAGACATTTATCAGCATGTCACCAGGACACAAACTTTTGTCAGAATGGACCCATTACTAACAGGCACTGCCCCCAAGCTCCAGATCCCTTCATGGCATTTCTTCTCACACCCTTTCCTTTGCAATTGTAATGATCCACATGTTTATTATTCAGTGCTTCCTTTCCTAGTTGTACCGCTTACTACCTCTGAGGTTGGGCACGGTGGTTAACCTCTCTCTGTCTCAGCATTCTCATCAATAAAATGGGTATAAGAATAGCACCAGAGCTCCTAGGGTAGTTTCTGTACAGTTGCCATGGAGGACTGGCACAATACATTATATTTCCTATTTTAATTTATCCAGGCTCCGGCATTATTATCCATTCGAGGAGGCCCCTAAGATTTTAACTCTCACCGTGGTTTAGTGGCAGAGGCAAGACTAGAAAGCATGGCTTTGGAATTCCAGAGCCTGCGTGTCCAACCGACACCTTAACCTCCCTCTGAAGCATCTACCTTCTTCCTCTGGCAAGTCAGCTTTTCACCATGCAGGCTTGGGCCAGCCCTGGAGTTCTGCTGGGAGCAGGAAAAAAAGGATGAAATTCTCCGCATCTCCTTCAAAGAAAACTTTCTTGCCTCAAACAGAGAACGAGAGACGAACAGGTTGAAGTTCATTTGGAATTCTGAGTTCATTATCCATGTGCTTAAAGCCTGTCTAGATGACAAATGAAATGTGAAAAATGTAGATAATCACCCACATGTTTGGTCTCTATGGTGTCAGAACTGCTGTATTTTAGAAACATCTGGATGGCAGCAAAGGGGCCAACCCAAGCTTTGCTTAATGAGAACGCAGAGGATTGAAGGACACCCCCTCCATTTTACAGATCAGGGAACCAAGACTCCCAGAGGGAAGTACCTTGCCTAAGGTTACCTGGAGTTTTTGGCAGCAGAGCTGGGGTATAAACTCTCAGCCATGTGGTTTTAAGCCCCACTGCACTGTCTGACTTTGGCAGAAATTGCTCGACACGGTGCCAGGCACAGAGTCCCGCCTGAACAGACAGGTCGTAAGTGATTTGGGAGCAAGCTTCTCATGGAAATGACTTGCCTCTGATAAACAGGCCTGGTCTGAGGAAAACCTCCATTCACAGTTCAGGGAACTGAGGTTCAGAGAGGTTACGTAACTTGCTTAGCGTTACACAGCTGCTGGTGGGGTTGACAGGAATCTGAACCCATTAGGTCAACTGGCCACAATCATCGCCTCTTAAACACCATAATAAGAACACAACTGCTTTTCGAGTATGTGCTACATGCCATATGCAAATCATGACAGAAAAGGAACTAGAGGACTATCCAGAGCACCCCATTTAACACTGGGGACTTAAAGCTGCTCTGGGGTTGGGTCAGGGTCAGCCATCTCACCTGCACTTCAGGACTTTGTAAAGACACCACCACCTGCTTTGCCACTTACACGTGACATTTGCGCCCCTCTGCCTGATTCCAAGCTTTCCGAAACCGAGTCACTTACACACAATCATCATAACCTACTGTGGCATCCACATACCACTTCTTTTATTATTAATATTTTTCTTTACATTAATATTAAGCAAAAAACCACAATCTACTTTTCTTCCTAAGCAATAATACTCATGACACTATGCCTTTGAAGTGCTTGAGTTTTCCTAATGCACCATCAAAATTAACACATAATTATCAAGATTAAAAGTGGCTGAACACATAAAACTCATCCTTTGTACCACTGATGGCTTGTAGTAGCCTCCAGGCATCATGGCCCCAGCGTGGTGTGAAATCTGTGCCGTCTCCTGTCAAGGAGGCCTGCCCAAGCACCACGATGTCTCTGAGAGTGGGGATTCTCCCATGGACTTAGACTTGGCACTTTCAAGAAGCCAGTTAGGACCAATGCCAGGACCCTGGAGGCCAGGCTAAGGGAGGGTGGATGGCTCGCAGTCACGAGTTTCCTTATGCGTCAGCTCTAGACCTCAAGCCTCGTGAAAGGTTTCCATTAAACCCCAACTTGACAGATGAGAACTCAGAGATGCAAAGTGGCACAGCTGGCCAGAGGAGGAACCCAGCTCCAAGCCCAGGTTAGCCTAGCTCCAAAACCTAGGCCGGGAGAGATGATGCCTGGCCGCCACCCTGGTCCCTGACCTGCTGTCATCTGCCATCTCGGATCGCTGGATTTGGAAGGGCCCCTGGGGGGCATAATTATCACAGGAAATCAGCACAGATGCCTTTTAATAGTGGATGCAGGCTTAAGATGTTGGAGTCCCCTCAGGGATGGAAAGGCAGGGGTAGGTACCCAGCCAGCTTGTGCAGGAGGGAGAAGAGAGAATTTCAAGGCAATATTTTTTTTTTTCGGTCTGGATAAAAGCCTACTCCTGATGAAAGGAACAAGCTTGGGGTTAGAAAGCACAGCTGTTGCTTAGAGAAACGGGTGAATGCTGGGGTTTGTTCCACAAAATCTACATAGCAGCTTTAGGAGAGTTTCTGAAATTCTCATGGGGGAGAATATGGAGGCTCAAGAAAACCAAGTGTCTTGACCAAGACCTGCTAGTCTCTAAGTGACAGACCTGGGGTTCTAACCCAGTTCTGACTGTAAAGGTAGCTGTCTGTCCTGACACACAGGTCACTGGGTCATTCATTTATTCATTTACTCACTCACTCATTCCACAGCTATTAGGCCATGGGAATAAGTTAGGAGTAATGTTTGAGATTTGGGCTCTGGAGACAAATCCCTGGAATTTTCTGGATTTCAGCCCCACTACCCGCTACCCCCAGTGGACATAGGGATCACTTGCGGGGGGTTCTTGCATTTTTTGTTAATTATCTTGTCTATTTTGCTGAAGTAGACACAATCTCATGATCTTGCTCTCCTACAAAAGGGATCATTTCCCCAGCGTCAGCCACTTAATGAAGAAATATGAGAATGTTCCAAGGAATGGAATCATGTAGAGAGAGCCAAAGTGCCCAATGGCTGAGGCAGGTAGGCTCCAGGTGTCAGGCTGATTAAAAAGCTGCTCACAGCTTTTAAACCAAACGGTTGGAACGCAAGTGTTTCTGACAAATGCCTCCACGTCTAAATCACCACCAATACCCACATCATTATTACTGAGCATCTGCGTTTCAGCCTCTGAGTCCTAGGCTAGATGTCAGAAACACTGCTGAGACGGGCAGGGAGGAGCGGAATGCTCCACCCGTGTGGCCCCTTCATACAGACTTGACATCCTCAGGTACAGTTTTAAAGAGCTGTGTTGAAAAGACTCTTCTCTCACGCATCCCACAGCAATGTGTGCTTGGGGTTGCTGTCTTAGGAACAAGGTACAGGGTGTGTGCTTCTTCTGAACACATAAAACTCATCCTTTGTACCACTGATGGCTTGTAGTAGCCTCCAGGCATCATGGCCCCAGCGTGGTGTGAAATCTGTGCCGTCTCCTGTCAAGGAGGCCTGCCCAAGCACCACGATGTCTCTGAGAGTGGGGATTCTCCCATGGACTTAGACTTGGCACTTTCAAGAAGCCAGTTAGGACCAATGCCAGGACCCTGGAGGCCAGGCTAAGGGAGGGTGGATGGCTCGCAGTCACGAGTTTCCTTATGCGTCAGCTCTAGACCTCAAGCCTCGTGAAAGGTTTCCATTAAACCCCAACTTGACAGATGAGAACTCAGAGATGCAAAGTGGCACAGCTGGCCAGAGGAGGAACCCAGCTCCAAGCCCAGGTTAGCCTAGCTCCAAAACCTAGGCCGGGAGAGATGATGCCTGGCCGCCACCCTGGTCCCTGACCTGCTGTCATCTGCCATCTCGGATCGCTGGATTTGGAAGGGCCCCTGGGGGGCATGATTATCACAGGAAATCAGCACAGATGCCTTTTAATAGTGGATGCAGGCTTAAGATGTTGGAGTCCCCTCAGGGATGGAAAGGCAGGGGTAGGTACCCAGCCAGCTTGTGCAGGAGGGAGAAGAGAGAATTTCAAGGCAATATTTTTTTTTTTCGGTCTGGATAAAAGCCTACTCCTGATGAAAGGAACAAGCTTGGGGTTAGAAAGCACAGCTGTTGCTTAGAGAAACGGGTGAATGCTGGGGTTTGTTCCACAAAATCTACATAGCAGCTTTAGGAGAGTTTCTGAAATTCTCATGGGGGAGAATATGGAGGCTTAAGAAAACCAAGTGTCTTGACCAAGACCTGCTAGTCTCTAAGTGACAGACCTGGGGTTCTAACCCAGTTCTGTCTGTAAAGGTAGCTGTCTGTCCTGACACACAGGTCACTGGGTCATTCATTTATTCATTTACTCACTCACTCATTCCACAGCTATTAGGCCATGGGAATAAGTTAGGAGTAATGTTTGAGATTTGGGCTCTGGAGACAAATCCCTGGAATTTTCTGGATTTCAGCCCCACTACCCGCTACCCCCAGTGGACATAGGGATCACTTGCGGGGGGTTCTTGCATTTTTTGTTAATTATCTTGTCTATTTTGCTGAAGTAGACACAATCTCATGATCTTGCTCTCCTACAAAAAGGATCATTTCCCCAGCGTCGGCCGCTTAATGAAGAAATATGAGAATGTTCCAAGGAATGGAATCATGTAGAGAGAGCCAAAGCGCCCAATGGCTGAGGCAGGTAGGCTCCAGGTGTCAGGCTGATTAAAAAGCTGCTCACAGCTTTTAAACCAAACGGTTGGAACGCAAGTGATTCTGACAAATGCCTTCACGTCTAAACCACCACCAATACCCACATCATTATTACTGAGCATCTGCGTTTCAGCCTCTGAGTCCTAGGCTAGATGTCAGAAACACTGCTGAGACGGGCAGGGAGGAGCGGAATGCTCCACCCGTGTGGCCCCTTCATACAGACTTGACATCCTCAGGTACAGTTTTAAAGAGCTGTGTTGAAAAGACTCTTCTCTCTCGCATCCCACGGCAATGTGTGCTTGGGGTTGCTGTCTTAGGAACAAGGTACAGGGTGTGTGCTTCTTGGTGACGTACTTCTTTTTTCAACCTAACACGGTATCCTGGATCCACTCCCAAGCCTAAGTGAGCAGGGCAATTCATTATTATGACAATTGAAGCCTTGCATCCAGATTCGGAGTGCAACAAGGGCGCACCGGCTGCCTGACATTTGGCAACTTTGCCAAGAAGTTAACGACAATGCGAGATTATATATGATATGCTTTCCTTAATTCGTTATGGATACTGTGGGCTGGAGAGAAACTGAACTTTAGAGGTGGACTGCATTTCGTCCTGTATCATCTCAGTGCAGCGATGGGGTGTGGGGCTGAGCCAGTTGGCGGGAGGGTTTCCACAGGTCCCTGCAGGTCTGGGCAGGTTGAGTGACTCCTGATTCTGACCAGGTCTCAAGGCTGGGTCTGGCTGGATTCCCCCAGTGTCAGAGAGGTGTGTGTCCACATCTCCAAGCCTACTTTATGTATTTGTATTTTCTGAATGAAACTTGAAGGCATTTATTTAAATTTGAAACCCCTGCTCTTAGGAAATGAGTTAAGAAACACAGGTCTGGGTAACACAGATACTTACTGCTGCCCTCGGTAGTGCTCTGGCCTCCTATTTCATCACATTCATTCATTCAACAATCATTCACTGGCACCTGCTCTTTGCCAGGCCCTGAGCAGGAGTGCTGGGGAGGCAGTGGACAGTAGGAACTAAGGCTCGCTGATGATTTACCACTTGCTAGATGCTGCTTCAATTCATGACTCATTTATGCTCACAACAGCCCCATGAGTAAATACAATTATTATCTTCAATTTGTGGATGGGGACACTGAGGCTCAGAGAGGTGAAGTAACTTGCTTGCAGTTGCACAGCTGGCAAGTCCATGTTCTTAACTATCATACACCACTGTTTCTCTGGGAAGGCTGATTCCCATGGAGCTTACATTAGCTTTCAGAGATTCATCTGGCTTTAAACTCCCGCTGCCCTCTGAAGCTCACCCGCTCTGCAGATTTGAGAAATGCAATTTCATGCAAGTGTTTTTTAACCCAATAAAACTAGAAAGCGTCTCCCTTTCCCTCAGGAATGCCATTTGTCAGCCCTCTGCTTGCAATTTTCACCCCTTTCTGGGCTTCGAGGGAGACTGTTGGAAGATAAGCCTGGGAGCTTTGTGCACTGTATATCTTTTTGAAATCTACATGGCAAGGGTCTTTCTCTCCAAATATGGTGACTTCTCAGGCCTGGACTCAGCGTCCGTTACTCAGGCAGAGGCAAGGAAGGCCCCTATAAGGTCATGCTTGTGTAGTCTTCATCTCCTTGTACAAACCTGCCTGCCTGGTGTTTATCTCCCATGTCCCTAGTTCTGCAGCCACGAGTTCTATCAGCCGAGATGTGTGACGGGATGTTGGTACTTTACACTCCTAGGGTTCTTCGTCTGTTGTCAAAGAGAACAGGTTTTATTTCTCACCCCCACCCCCATCCCACCCCCTTTATCCTCCTCTAGGGTTATGATTTAGGAAAGTAAGAGAGAGAAAGAAAAAGGAAAAAAAGAACTGCCAAGTGATGAGGTGAAACCAGCAGAGGAGAAATAATTAGCACCGATTAAACGTGGGGTATTATTAAAAAATAAAATGGCAAGCGAGTGGAGGTTAGCCTGAACCGGGAACAGCAACGCAACCTTGGCCACGTTAATTAAGCGCAGGGAGTCTCCATGGAAACCCAAGTTGGGCACACTGATGAACTCATGTTAATTACATGGAAATCTCCGCACTGGAAAACCACGCTCGGGAAAACGCAGGAGGAAACAGGCTCCGTACGCCTTGATGCATTCACGCAAGTTAAGGCTTCTGTTGCCACTGATGACAAATTGAATTTCAAGTGGCTTCTTTCATGTTAGCACACTCTGAGTTTAGAACTGAAGGCATAATTCTTTACTGGTTGGCAAAGCCTGGTGCCCCTGGTCACCCCAGTCCATCTGCACACCCCTTGCAGCACCATGCGATCCAGCAACAAAAGGGTTAACAGCTGATCTGTGTCCTTGCCATTACTGCCTGCCCAACATTTTGATAGTGTTTGCTCTCATCTTCAGCTATTACTGGACAGGAAAAGCAAGGCTACTACCTCGAGGCTGCAAGCTATAAAGTGAGATCTGGAGTTGGAATCCAGGCTCTAAAATGCCCTCCTAGGGGGCTTCCCTGGTGGTCCAGTGGCTAAGACTCCAGGCTTCCACTGCAGGGGGCATAGGTTTGATCCCTAGTTGGGGAACAAAGATCCCACACACCACACAGTGCAGTCAAAAAAAAAAAATAAAACACCCTCTCCTCCTCCCCCTCTTCTCTCCAGTTTCCTGTCTTCCCTTCTCTTTTTTTCTTCTTAGCTTTATTGGGCTATATTTCACATACTATACAATTCACCCATTTAAAGTGTACAATTCAATGATTTTTAGTACATTCACAGATAGGTGAACATCACAGTCAGTGTAAAGCATTTTCACTAGCTCAGAAAGACACTCCTTAGGTATCACCATGTTACCCTACAGACTCCTCAGCCCCTGGAAACTGCTAACCAATCTGATTTCTGTCTACAGATTTGCCCACAATGAACATCTCACATGAATGGATCGTGCAGTATGTGGCCTGTTGTGTCTGGCTCCTTTCACTGAGTGTTGTGTTTTGAAGGTTCATCCACATTGTCATATGCAGCAGCCCTTCATTCCTTTTTATGGTCAAATAAAATTCCACTGTAGGCTTCCCAGGTGATGGAGCGGTAAAGCATCCACGTGCCAAGTAGGAGAAATGGGTTTGATTCTTGGGTTGGGAAGATCCCCTGAAACAGGAAATGACAACCCACTCCAGTATTCTTGCCTGGGAAATCCCATGGACAGAGGAGCCTGGTGGGCTACAGTCCATGGGGCTGCAAAGAGTCGGACACGACTTAGTGACTAAACAATAAGATTCTACTGTGGGGACGTGCCACTTCGTTCTTATCCATTCCTCGGCTGATGGACTCTTGGTGAGAGCTCATATGTCAATCTCCTCATCGCATAAGCTTATTGAAGGTCACAGTTAAGACCCAGGCTGGTTTCCTGGGCTCCTGCACACAAATGCTAAAACAGAGATCTCGTTCCATGTTATTGAGGAGCAATGTGAAGTGCCTGTAAGCCGACTGCACAACCTGGGGGATCTTGGGGGATTATCATGAAGGGAGGGAAAGCTCCGAGTGATTGTGAAGGAACAAGGGGAAGAATGAGACTTGGCGGCTCTGTCTAGGGGTGTGTACAGCTCTTGAACAAAAAGTGAGGGGTGGACATATTTCAGAGAGTGGGAACGAGGACAGTCACCCCCAAGAAGCCTATTAGACTCTCTGTGCCTCAGTTTCCTCGTCTGTAAAACAGGGAGACGGTAACCATGCCTACCCTTTAGGAGTAAACAGAGGCTAAGTAGCTCATCTGTGCAAAAGTGGAACAGTGCCTGGCATACAGTGAGTACAAGCGTTTGCTATTAATTCTCTTGCTCCCTTGGTGAGGTCTTCTGGGGCTGCTCACCTTGACCCCACGGGTATACCCTGAAGGCCATATTTGATGAGAGAAACATTCACAGACCCACTGGCCCTGCTCAGGACCCGTTTTCCTAGCCATCAAATTAGGAGAATGGGTGCATGTATTCTAGGAACGTTAAGATTCCGACTACTTGGACTTCCTCTGGGATCATCACCCTGCTCTCCAGAGCACAGCCTCTTGGTCTGTGTGGGAGTGGGGTCTCTCAGGCCTTCCGGCAGGGGCAGGCTCTCATCCCACACCCCGCTGCTGCTCCCTGCCCCATAGGAGGTGTGGATGCAGGATAGAGCAAAGGGTAAGACCGAGGGCTTCAGTAAAAGGAAGAAGGAGCTCCTGGCTCCATACCGTTGACCCAGTCTTTGAGCCTCTTCACCCTCAGTTTTCTTATCTCTAAAGTGGGGACAATTGGATCTCCTGTTTGCTTGAGGATGAAACGGATGAGCTTGTGGACAGCACCTGAGTGCAGGCAGCACATAGGAACGGGCAGGCTCGTGGTGCTTCTCAGCCTATTACTGTTACTGTGAGGCCAGGACCCCAGTGGGAGGCTTGGGTCTCTGGAACGTTGCAGTCTCGGCCCCAGTGCTCTTCACTCATTAGGCAGACTGTGGGCCCTGCAATTTGTGAGTTTACTGGAGAGAGACCGTCTCTGATCTCCAGCGGCTGTTAGGCGCCTGCCTGTGTGTTTCCCATCAAAGTGAGCCTCCGCCTGTATTCTAATCACATCCCCCAGTTAATACCATATATTTCTATGTAAAAGGGAACAAATTACGCGGAGACAACACAGAATATGAAAGCTCCCAGCAATGCTTTCATTGTTCGAGACGCGTGCTCTGCTCCCTGCTTCTGAGAATACGAAGTTAATTGGCAGTTCCATTTATCTCACTTTGCTTAACTGATAGATCCCGCTGCCCTTTAGTTTGTAAACACTTCTTGGTATTTCTCTGATCCCACTTTCTTCTAGCGCTTGCCTCTGACCACAAAACACACACACCCACCCACACACATACCTAAAATCTACATTTGTATAATGTGACATTGTGAGGGAAGAATGGATAGGATTTGATATATTTGATACATTTGTCTCTATTTTTCTTTTTAAGCAATTAGACAAATACAAGTAAATACAAACATATGCTAGAGTGTTTCCTTTTCTTAGATATTTATTCATTTAATAGATATGTGTATATTTTGTTGTCTAGTGCATGCCAAGGGTGATGGGACCCCACTCCAGTAAGTACTCTTGCCTGGAAAATCCCATGGATGGAGGAGCCTAGTGGGCTGCAGTGCATGGGGTCACGAAGAGTTGGACACGACTCAGTGACTTCACTTTTACGCACTGGAGAAGGAAATGGCAGCTCACTCCAGTGTTCTTGCCTGGAGAATCCCAGGGACGGGGGAGCCTTGTAGGCTGTCGTCTATGGGGTCGTACAGAGTCGGACACGACTGACGTGACTTAGCAGCAGCAGCAGTGCATGCCAAGGACATGCATGCTGACGCTTCTCTAACCTGTTTCTTTTCTTTCATCTCTACTGCAGTCAGTCTAACCAGTGGTGACTTCAAGTTGGGAGGAAGCATGAGCTTTGGAGCCAGACAGAACCAGGTTCAAATCCTGCTTTACCATGACTGGTGTCACCTGGGACAAGTCCTCATCTTTCTGGATATTAGGCTGTTCACTGGTGAAAATGGAGCTTACTGTATGCTCACACTTAAAATAGTACATTAAGTGAAACAGTAAATGAAAAATATTTTTTAAATGTTCATTATTCACAACAGTCAAGATATGACAACAGTGTAAATGTTCATTAATGGATGAATGGATACAGAAAATGTGGTAGATATACACAATGAAATATTATTCAGCCATGAAAAAGAAAGAACTCTTGCCATCTGTGACAACATGGATGGATCTTGAGGGAATTAAGCTAAGTGAAATAAGTCAGACAAAGACAAACATTGTATGGTCTCACTTATATGTGGACTCTTAAAAAACAGCCCCAAACCCAACTTACAGAGTCAGAGAACAGATTAGTGGTTGCTGGAGGTGGGTGAAATGAAACAAAAGGTACAAACTTCCAGCTATAAAATAACATCATAGGGGTGTAATGTACAGCACAGCAATTACAGTTAATACACAGTATTGCATATTTGAACTTGCTAAGAAATTAGATTTTAACTTTTCATCACAAGAAAACAAATCCTGTAATTATGTATGGTGATGGATGTTAACTAGACTATTTGTACTGGTCACTTCACACTACATATGAACATCAGACCATTACAGTGTATACCTCAAATCAGTATAATATGGTGTTGTCAATTACACCTCAGTTGAAACAAATAAAGATTTTTTAAGATATCTATCACAGTGTCTCTCACTTATGTTCAGTGATATATTTTTTCACCTGCCTTCCATCTCCACTGGGTTTTCTGTTACGCCCCAGGGCCTGCCTCAATCTTTCCTCGTTTACTCCTGGTCATCCTAGAGTCTTTCCTTGAATGCCTTTCAAGGGAGCTTTTCCTGAAGCCCTGGAGTAAACCAGGTGTTCTTGCTGTTTGCTCCTAGGACAGCCTGTGCTTGCCTTTCTGCAACATTCATTATGCTTGAAATTACTTGTCTAACACCTCCTCCTCTGGTCTGAAGTTTACACAAGGGGAGAGGCTGAGCTCTGTGCATCAGTTATAAAACACACCACAGATTACGCATAGTATTTCAGATTTGAAAAAGGAAGAAAAATTGGAACCAATCCAAGTATTCAATAACAAACAAATGGATAAACTCTGACATAATCTGAGGGAAAACAATTCAATGATAAGAGGAGCACACTACTGGTATACCCAACAACATAGAGGAGTCTGAAACACTGAATGAAAGAAACCAGAGATGGAAGAGTATATACTGTATGGTTTAATTCACAGGAAATTTGAAGGCAGGCGAAACTTATCTACAGTGATAGAAAGTAGACCAGTGGTTGCCTGGGGCTGAGGGTCGGAGGGAGGCACTGAATTTAAAAGCCAGGAGAGAACTCTGGGAGATTACTGAACTAGTCTTACTCTACTGGGGTCTTGATTACGGGGGTATGTACACATGTATGTACAATTTGCCAGCAAATTTGGAAAACTCAGCAGTGGCCACAGGACTGGAAAAGGTCAGTTTTCATTCCAATTCCAAAGAAAGGCAATGCCAAAGATTGTTCAAACTACCACACAATTGCACTCATCTCACACGCTAGTAAAGTAATGCTCAAAATTCTCCAAGCCAGGCTTCAGCAATACATGAACCGTGAACTTCCTGATGTTCAAGCTGGTTTTAGAAAACGCAGAGGAACCAGAGATCAAATTGCCAACATCCGCAGGATCATGGAAAAAGCAAGAGAGTTCCAGAAAAACATCTATTTCTGCTTTATTGACTATGCCAAAGCCTTTGACTATGTGGATCACAACAAACTGTGGAAAATTCTTCAAGAGATGGGAATACCAGACCCCCTAACCTGGCTCTTGAGAAATCTGTATGCAGGCCAGGAAGCAACAGTTAGAACTGGATATGGAACAAAAGACTGGTTCCAAATAGGAAAAGGAGTACATCAAGGCTGTATATTGTCACCCTGCTATCATGAAAAAAGCAAAAGAGTTCCAGAAAAACATCTATTTCTGCTTTATTGACTATGCTAAAGCCTTTGACTATTTGCAGCCATGAAATATAGGTTCAGGAACCTATTTTCAGCCATGAAATTAAAAGACGCTTACTCTTTGGAAGAAAAGTTATGACGAACCTAGATAGTATATTCAAAAGCAGAGACATTACTTTGCCAACAACGGTCTGTCTAGTCAAGGCTATGGTTTTTCCAGTGGTTATGTATGGATGTGAGAGTTGTTCTGTGAAAAAAGCTGAGCGCCAAAGAATTGATGCTTTTGAACTGTGGTGTTGGAGAAGACTCTTGAGAGTCCCTTGGACTGCAAGGAGATCCAACCAGCCCATTCTAAAGGAAATCAGTACTGAATATTCATTGGAAGGACTGATGCTGAAGCTGAAACTCCAATACTTTGGCCACCTGATGTGAAGAAGTGACTCATTTGAAAAGACCCTGATGCTGGGAAAAATTGAAAGTGGGAGAAGAAGGAGATGATAGAGGATGAGATGGTTTGATGGCATCACTGACTCAGTGGCCATGTGTCTGAGTAAACTCTGGGAGTTGGTGATAGATAGGGAGGCCTTGTGTGCTGCAGTCCATGGGGTCGCAAAGAGTCTGACACAACTGCATGACTGACGTGAACTGACCTGAGTTATCTTAAGCTTAACATGTCCTAAACTAAAATTCCGTCATACTCCCCTTCTCCATTTTAACAGTGGTCATTCTTGAGTAGTGGAATTTTTGAGTTTTTAGTACTGTTCTATATTTTTTTATTTTTATAATAAATTTGTCTAATTTTTGAAAAAAGGTGTACAAATAACATATATGAAATAAGGCTTCCATCAAAAAGATAAATAATTTATACTGAGACATAATTATATTTTGTTTACTTTAAAAAACTGGACAGAATTTTTGGATTATTAGAGAAAAGGAAAAGACAAAGAGAGAAATAAGGGAAAGTATAAAAGTAAAGATACGTTACGGTAGAGTAGGAAGCCCAAGAAGGAAAAAGAAACATTAACAGAGAAAAAAAGATCAAAAAATAGATGAATCATGGAGCTAAACACCTCATTCTATTTTACTTGGTTTCTATTTTGATTTTGAAAAAGATGACAAAGACCAAAGGAGCTATGAGAAAGTTTTGTAAGATTTAAAAACATGTTGGTTCCTAGATAAGCCTATATGAGACATTTTCTGTACTACATTTAAAAGACACCGGGAAAGACAGTTGCCATGTCAAATGACTAGTGCCAAGACATTTACACACTATCACTCAGAGCCCACATTTTGACTGTAGTAAAAGTGTAAGTATAAAATCATAAGTGATTTGCTGTCACACAAATCCTTTGCTACTTTATTCTTATAATTGATTTATTATTGATTCAATGAGTATCATTGAAATTTTCTTCTTATCAGATACTAATCCTTGGATTAGAATGAACAACAACAACAAAATAAAATACCTGCCTCATGGAACATTCTACTTGGGAGTGGGGGCAAATGAGTGGGATCAAACTGTGAGCAACTAGCATAAAATAAGGAAACTATATATATTTTTTCTGATACTAAAAATAAAGAAATTTTAGATTACTAGCCTGTAAGATTATTTTATTAATAACAAGTATGTCAGATTAGTTCAGTCATTCAGTCGTTTCCGACTCTTTGCGACCCCATGAATCGTAGCATGTCAGGCCTCCCTGTCCATCACCAACTCAGACTCATGTCCATCGAGTCAGTGATGCCATCCAGCCATCTCATCTTCGGTCATCCCCTTCTCCTCCTGCCCCAATCCCTCCCAGCATCAGAGTCTTTTCCAGTGAGTCAACTCTTCACATGAGGTGGCCAAAGTACTGGAGTTTCAGCTCTAGCATCAGTCCTTCCAAAGAAATCCCAGGGCTGATCTCCTTCAGAATGGACTGGTTGTATCTCCTTGCAGTCCAAGGGACTCTCAAGAGTCTTCTCCAACACCACAGTTCAAAACCATCAATTCTTTGCTGCTCAGCCTTCTTCACAGTCCAACTCTCACATCCATACATAGCCACTGGAAAAACCATAGCCTTGACTAGATGGACCTTTGTTGGCAAAGTGATGTCTCTACTTTACAACATGTTATCTACGTTGGTCATAACTTTTCTTCCAAGGAGTAAGCGTCTTTTAATTTCATGGTTGCAGTCACCATCTGCAGTGATTTTGGAGCCCCCCAAAATAATGCCTGTCACTGTTTCCCCTGTTTCCCCATCTATTTGCCATGAAGTGATGGGTTCAGATGCCATTATCTTAGTTTTTGAATGCTGAGTTTTAAGAAGGGGAAATGCAGATTCTCAACTACAGCCATACGCAGGTCTAAGGGAAAACCAAAACTTGTGATATATCGCCACCTACTGAAAAACAAAAGAAAGGCCTCTAATTACCAACCTGTTGAATTGATGCTGGGAAAGACTAAAGGCGGGAGGAGATGAGGACTACAGAGGAGGAGATGGTTGGATGGCATCACCAACTCAATGGACATGAGTTTGAGTAAGCTCTGGGAGTTGGTGATGGACAGGGAGGCCTGCAGTGCTGCAGTCCATGGGTCACAAAGAGGCAGACACAACTGAGTGACTGAACTGAACTGAACTTAACTGAACTGAACTTAACTGAATTGTTAGGGCCTTTCCTGGTGGCTCAGACACTAGGGAATCTGCCTGCAATGTGGGAGACCTGGGTTTGATCCCTGGGTCTGATCCCTGGGTCAGGGAGATTCCTGGAGAAGAAAATGGCAACCCACTCCAGTATTCTTGCCTGGAGAATCCGTGGACAGAGGAGCCTGAAGGGCTACAGTCCATGGGGTCGCAAAGAGTTGGACACGACTGAATTGTTAGAGTCAAGTAAAAAAATATTTACCTACAAAATAAAGATTTTTGCTACTCCAAATGCATGAGTAGAGGAACAACTCATCAACCACCATAAAACAAAAAAGTTTGTGCCGTATCTCAAAAAGAAAATGACAATTCTCCAGAAAACACACTTAAAGTCACAGAATACTGTGATCTAACTGTTTCTATTCAGTTGGTCAGTCGTGTCTGACTCTTTGCGACCCCATGGACTGCAGTATGCCAGGCTTCCCTCTCCTTCACCAGATCTCAGAGTTTGCTCAGACTCATGTTCATTGAGTTAGTGATGCCATCCAACCATCTTGTCCTCTGTCATCCGCTTCTCCTCCTGCTATTCAGAGAATTTAATGCTATACAGAGAATTCAACGCTATATAGAGAATTCAAAATAGCTGTCATGAAGAAACTCAATGAGCTACAAGAAAACTCAGAAAAGCGATTCACATTCAATGATGTCAGGAATAAAACTAATGAACAGAAGAAATACTTTGCCAAAGAGATTGAAACGCTAAAAAGAAATCAAAAAGAAATTCTGGAGCTGAAGAGCTCAGTAAGTAAAGATAAAGAATAAATAAAGATAAAGAATGAATTAGAAAGCATTGGAAGCAGAGCAGACCATTTGGAAGAGAGAATCAGTGAGCTCAAAGATAGAAATACAGAAATGATACAGGTAAAGGAGGAGAGAACACTAGGATAC
>SJYC01129765.1:0-12666 GCA_006408675.1 Madoqua kirkii | reverse complement strand
ATAAATAAAGAAAAGAATGAATTAGAAAGCATTGGAAGCAGAGCAGACCATTTGGAAGAGAGAATCAGTGAGCTCAAAGATAGAAATACAGAAATGATACAGGTAAAGGAGGAGAGAACACTAGGATACAAAGAAAAATAAAGAAAGAAATTCTATGACAAGTATTAAACTCCATTGGGAAGAGTAACATAAAGATAATATCTCAGAAGGAGAAGAAAGGGAGAAGGGAGCAGAGACTTTCTTGAAATAACATATGAGAACTCCATATCAAGGGAAAGAAATGGTTGTACAAGTCCATGAAGCTAAGAGAACATATAACTGTCTCAACCCAAAAGACCTCCTAAAATGAATCTCCATAAGGCTATCAGCAGATTTCTCAGCAGAAACTGCACAGAATTTTTACACATCTCCTTTATCTTTCTGTGCTCTGAATGCATATGTTAACATCCTCTGTTTTTAACTAGGTCAAGACACTGTCTGCGGTAAAGCAGATGCTAATGTAACCTTCCTTTCCCAATACACTCCTTCTCACCCTCCCTTATCTGGTCACTCTTCATTCACCACATTCATTCATGCATTCAATCCCTCGGTCATTCAGTTATTCCTTTCCTCATTCAGGCATTACCCAGTCACCACTTTCACTGGGCCTGTTTCCCATGGGACATAATCTGCTATTCCTTTCAGAGGATACAGAAATGTTAGAAACAGTCCACATATCAGGGAGTCATATATGTTAGGAGAGACAAACACGTGGATGCTTATGAAAAACGGCTGCCACAGAGGGATGATCATCAGATGCGAAGAGGAGGATCCCAGGCATTAGCCGTACCTGAGCCGGGTGGGGTCCTGTCTCCAGTGCAGCTACACGGGCAGACATTCCGTGTGACAGCTGGGCACCTGCTCCCCCACAGCAATAGTGGTGTCTGGGGAATGTGCCAATTTAATTGACTCTCTCCTCCTCAAGATTCAAGCTGCAATTATTAGATCTTGTTATGTGACTCGAAACAAACACTTCAAGGAAGGAGGCTGGCAAGAGTAATTGGGATGGAAATTTAATAAGGACAGGCATAACTATATAAAAGCTACTCAAGCACGTTCCTTGACCCTGGTTTTCTGGATATGATACAAGTCACTTTTCAGTCTGAAGCTTTTGGAACCATGATGCTGGAAGGCTGCATTGCATCTTAAAAAATAAAAGAATTTATATTCTGCTGTCAACCTGAAATATTTTCAGAGCCCTTTTGTACCTCTCGGTATAATGTGTGGCGGTGGTACATGTATGTGTGTGTTGTAGAAAGAGACTTGTAAGCAAAAACAATTTGGTTTCTTTTTAAATGTCCTCAGGCTTCCAGTCTTTGAAGCAATTATCTTTCCATCTGATCAATATTATAATAAGAAAAATTTTCACAATAGTTTTGCTTCATCATGACTGTTCAGCTCACTAAGTCCTTATTCTGTCTTCCCCAAACAGGTATTAAGTTCAGATAATGATACACTCCCTATTATTTTATCCCTCTGTGTTGTGATCTTCATCAAATATTGATTATGCACACTACCTATTGTAAAACTTGTCAAACTTTATCCTCAGTTTATACAAACTTTGTACAGCTGTAAGGGACAACTGCAGCACTTCCAGTAATATGCTCACTGCATTTTTCTTTCAGTATGTCTTTTTCTTTATGATTATGTTCATTTTTTATCAATGTACAGTAACTGATTGCTCTGTAATGCTCAACTTGAAAGATGTTTGGGCAACCTCCTTGTGTTATACTTGCTTCCATAGACCGAATCTTTGGAAAACTTATGTGTTAACGTATCACTCATCCAGTTTACAGACACTTAAGAGACCCTACCAGGTGCTAGGCATTATATGCTAAGCCATTGGTATCTTTTGATTCAAAGTCCCTTGGAAGTTGCACTTAATTTCCAAAAATTAAAAAATCTTAATAAAAAAATAGTGTTTTAAGTCGCTTCAATTGTGTCCAACTCTGCGACCTAGTTTATACAGACTTTGTACAGCTGTAAGGGACAACTGCAGCACTTCCAGTAATATGCTCACTGCATTTTTCTTTCAGTATGTCTTTTTCTTTATGATTATGTTCATTTTTTATCAATGTACAGTAACTGATTGCTCTGTAATGCTCAACTTGAAAGATGTTTGGGCAACCTCCTTGTGTTATACTTGCTTCCATAGACCGAATCTTTGGAAAACTTATGTGTTAACGTATCACTCATCCAGTTTACAGACACTTAAGAGACCCTACCAGGTGCTAGGCATTATATGCTAAGCCATTGGTATCTTTTGATTCAAAGTCCCTTGGAAGTTGCACTTAATTTCCAAAAATTAAAAAATCTTAATAAAAAAATAGTGTTTTAAGTCGCTTCAGTTGTGTCCAACTCTGCGACCCCAGGGACTGTAGCCCGCCAGGCTCCTCTGTCCATGAAATTTTCCAGGCAAGAATATTGGAGTGAGTTGCTATTTCCTCCTCCAGGGGATTTTCCCGACCCAGGGATCAAAGCAGCCTCTCTTATGTCTCCTGCATTGGCAAGTAGGATTCTTAGCACTAGTGCCAAGGCTATATATAACCGGAAGATTTTAAGAGCACGCTTAAAAGCTAGTTTCTTGGAATCCACCATGTGTAAAACTAAAATGGAACCAAGTTTTATGTTAACTATCTTTGGGGAAATTTCAGAGGATAAGTATAGAAAAGAAACTAGAAAACCCTTGTAGGGTTAGAGCACTTTTTATAGATACCTGGGTTCATAAACACGCCAGCACTGCTGCCTCCCAGCAATGTTGACACATCTTTCTAAGGAGGCCTGCTTCCTCTTTTCATTCTGCAAAACAGCCAGCAGCTGTGTTATTCTAAGGATGACATTCAGCTGTAAACACCAAAAGCAACGCAAAAAAGAAAGAAAGGAAGAAAGAAATCAAGATAGTCTGTCATGAATACCTGAGGAGATTTTAAATTTTCCAGTAACAGTCTAACTTTGCCTTATCTTCTAACTCCTTTTATAATTTTTTACAGTCTTTTAAACTTAAAGTGATAAATTGTACATAAAACAAAAATAAATTGCTTTAAAATTTTAATCCATTCTTCATGATAAGGTTCTACCAAAGCACTAGACGGTGTGAAGAGAGGGAGAAAAAGGAAAATGAGAGGTTTTATAATTTTCCAAGATACACAAATGATCACTCTTTTACTATGATTACACCAAATTTTAATCCAATGAATTCTCTAATTGACAGCCTTTTCGAGTATTTAAATGAGAAATGATCTGTGTATGATTATTCCGGTTCAAGCTCTTCATGAAATAATTACACGTATGTTCATCTTTTTCATCTTTATAGCCATGGCATGTGCTCAAAGTGCACTTAAAAAGAGGCCATCTAAGTCTGTCTGTAAAATCCCTCCACGTTAGTCAATACTTTAGATTAAGGAAATGATCTGAAGATTGTTTTCTGTAGAGCTCCACGGCTTCTCAAACGTGCCTTTCTGCCATCTCAAAGAGGAAGAGTCAGAGAGAGAGAGGAGTTGTCAGCACCTCTACTCCTTAGAGTAATTTTATCTGCTTTATATAGCAGAGGAAACATGGGATATTCTTTGAAAGTGTTTAAAAATAGTATTTTGTTAAAAGAAAAATTTGGAAACCATTTGGTTAATGTATTGTGCAGATACTTATCACTTTTAAACATAAGTGAATTACCTGCAGACCACAACACAGAAAGAAATGAACAACTAAAAAAGATATCAGGAATAGATGTACTAGTTCATAACTAGAAAATACGTTTATCTAGTTAGCCTGTGTGTGTCATAGTCGCTCAGTCATATCCAACTCTTTGGGACCCCATGGACTGTAGCTCGCCAGGCTCCTCTGTCCATGGAATTCTCCAGGCAAGAATAGTGGAGTGGGTTGCCATTTCCTTCTCCAGGGGATCTTCCCTGACCCAAGGATCGAACTGGGGTCTCCCGCATTGCAGGAGGATTCTTTACCATCTGATCTACCAGGGAAGTCCTAGTTGAAGAAAATGGCTATTTAAAAATTAAGCGTACAGATGAAAGCTTTTGATGTGCAAAAATCGGAAAACTTTTGGCTTGTGGCACAATTCTAAAATGATCAAGAATGATTGGTGTCTCCTCACTGAAGCACCTGGTGATAAGGTTTCAGTTAAGGATACAGAACCCCAGGATTAGGGATTCTGAAAGGATGGGGAAAAGAATATTATGCAAATGAGCTTTTACACATTTATAATCGGATGTAGATGATAACTTCAGTTTGAATTCTATTTTCAAAGGTTTTTTTTAGTGGTTACTTATAGTGATATTTGAAGATATGCTTAGGACTTTTTATGTCATTATAAAGTATTTTAGCCTTCCATGATATTTTTTATTTCTGAATGTAGCATCAAACTTATAAAAATTTTTCAGCTGAATATAGGTTTCCATGAAATGAAAAATAAATAGCATTAGTTCTTTTATGAAGTAGGAAAATCTTGATGAAATTCTTTTATTTTCCTTGCTGACCTGTAAAGCCTGAGAAGATGAGCACTGTACAGAGTTAAACAGGCACAAAATCTATTTTCCCCCCTAAGGCCCTTTCTGATACTCAAGCTTATGGTTGAGTTGGGAGTCATTTTAAAAGAAAATGAAGCAAAATGGTGTAAATGGAACCTGCAAAAGTTTAAAGAAATGAACACATTCCTAAGTGACTTGGCAGAGAAAATAGACAACAGTGACCCCAAACTACTTTCAGCTAAAGCTTTTTAGCATGTGTTCTCAAAGACTGTGACAAATTTAAATTTCTAATCAACAGGTAGTAGGTAGCTCAGCAGGTATAGTATCTGTCTGCAATGCAGGAGACCCTGGTTTGATCCCTGGGTCAGGAAAGATCTCTTGGAGAAGGATATAGCAACCCACTCCAGTATTCTTGCCTGGAGAATTCCACGGACAGAAGAGCCTGGCGAGCTACAGTCCATGGGATTGCAAAGAGCTGGACATGACTGAGCAACTAACACACATTTCTTTTTTACTTCTATGTATTTGATTTAGCACTGAAGTTATTTATGTCCAACATACAAGCAATACATATTCTAGTAAATATATTCCTATTAAAGCATGCCAAGGGTAAAATATCTGATGCCCTCCCTACACAAAGTCATCTATAATTTAGTAATTGAAATGTTCCCAGACAGAGGCAGCTATAATTCCCTGACATCAATCACAGGAAAGTGTTGAAGTTCCCAACAGAAATATGACACATAAAAGGCAAAGTGTTATTATTAGCATAGGAATTAATAAGCTGCATCAAAGAGAATGCCTCTTATCCTCCACACAGAAACCTCTCCTATAAAGGAAAAGTAAACCATTTGCAAGTGTAAATAGAGCCATGCTTATTTTTGAAGTTTGTAGTACCCGTATTCAAAGGAGGAAATTACATGAAGGCCAGTCACTTTTTTACTTCTTCTGTGAAAAACATCCTGAAATGCCTCTTATACAATAAGCAATAATGGTATAAAATTCCATTTGTAGCAGCATGCTAAAAAATATGATGTCAAATAGAAGTATTGCATCACAAGTATCTCAGATTTTTCAAAATGTAGACAACATCTGTGATGAAAGTATAATGGAAAGGGATTCTGATAGGAAAAGGGTGATATTAAGAAAAATGAAAAATCTATTTAATATAAATTCATTTGTTCTGTTTGGTTGCTGAGGGTCGGACATGACTGAACGACTTCACTTTCACTTTTCACTTTCATGCATTGGAGAAGGAAATGGCAACCCACTCCAGTGTTCTTGTCTGGAGAATCCCAGAGATGGGGGAACCTGGTGGGCTGCCATCTATGGGGTTGCAACAGAACTGGACATGACTGAAGCGACTCGGCAGCAGCAGCAGCAGCAGCAGCAGCAGCAGCAGCACAGCAACTATATTTTTAATGTTATCACATGGTAATAAATTAAACTATTTGATTTCATGTAAATTGAAAAAAGACTAAAGCACAAACAAACCCAAGGAAAAAAATGCTGTGGTAGTTTATTAGAAAATTTCTAGCCATTAACAAGCTCCATTGAATCATTAAGAGTTCAAGTAAGAATTTAAAAAGACAAAAACCACCTGTGTCTAGCAAAAAGGTTACCCTAGTTGAGAGATTTCAATATCCAAGCAAAATAAGAATTCCAGTAGGAACCTGTTCATATTCCCACTTTTCTTCTTTGAGCTGTAGATGCTGGATCCTTTAGAACAGCATCCTTAGAGGTATGGGTAACAATATATATAACTGAATCACGTTGCTGCATACCTGAAACTAACTCAATATTGTTAATCAATGATACTCCAACATAAAATAAAAGAAATTAAAAAAAAACAAATCTATGAAACTGGACAGTAAATCTGTATTTATCTACTCAAAGAGCCACCAGTAATCGTAAATACTCATAATCTTGGATCAAGTATTAGATTGTGGCTTAAAATTCCAAGTACAGGGTAGCATGGCTGAGTGGTCTAAGGCACTGGATTAAGGTTCCAGTCTCTTTGGGGACGTAGGTTTGAATCCCACCGCTGTCAAGCGATTTTTGAAATAGTCCAGGCCAAACATCTAGGACTGTGCTGGTCCTGCCACTTAAGACAGTTTCTGGGACTTTCCTGGTGGCTCAGGTTGTAAAAAATCTGCTTGCAATGCAGGAGACCTGCATTCAATCCCTGGGTCAGAAAGATCTCCTGCAGAAGGGAATGGATACCCACTGCAGTCTTCTTGCCTGGAGAATTCCATAGACAGAGGACCCTGGAGGGCTACAATTCATGAGATTGCAGAGTCAGACACAACTAACACTTAAAACTCCAAACCTACACCTAACTATTTAGATACAACAATCAAATGTAATACACAATTCCTTATTTGAGCCTAGTTTGGAATAAAACACATATAAAAATACTTCTGGAATAAATTTACCTATTTATGGAAAAAAGAAAATTTAAACATCCTGTTAATTAGAAAAGTATGTTCAGTGAATGTTCCTTTTTTATATATGATACTTTCATAGTTAGTGTTATATAGGCACATGTGAGGCAAGATTCTTTGAATACTATCTTTTTTCCAGAAAAGGAGATAGAAATGCAAACTACAGGTGAAAGTTTATTTGTGCTTAGTTGCTCGCTCCGTCGTGTGTGACTCTTTGTGATCCCTGGACCGCAGTCTGCCAGGCTCCTCTCTCCATGGGGATTCTCCAGGCAAGAATACTGGAGTGGGTTGCCATGCCCTCCTCCAGGGGATCTTCTCGACCCAGGTATGGAACCCAGGTCTCCTGCATTGTAGGCAGTTTCTTTACCATCTGAGCCACCATTTGTCTAGATCTTGAAAAAGAAACAAGGACACAAATTAAATCTTAAGAAATTTGTCACTAAGAAATATGAAAAGATAAACACCTATCATAATTATTCCAAAAACACTGTGACAGAGAACATTTTACAACAGATTTTGACACATTTTAGTTGGGAGTTTTGGCAATAATTATCAATGTGATCTTAGATAACTCAAGTAAACTTTCTAGTTTCTTTCTCTAAATACTGAGGGAGTTAAAACAAATGACTTGAAAAGCAATTTCAAATCTCAACATTCTACTGTCTTATTTTACAGTAAGGGGGAGGAAAATTCAAAAATAAACATTTCAAATTGCTTTTAAATCCTCTTTATTTTTTGTAGGAAATATGGTTTAAAAAAATTAACTTTATTACATTACCTGTAATTTTTTTTAGATTACATTTAATTTTAACACATAAAATCTACTGATGACCCTGAAATTATGTAACACGTACTATTATTCTTCAGAGAAAATTACTTCAAAAGCCTTTTATCATGTTAGTGTCAAAACAAACTGTCTTTTCTTAAAGATCAAGAAAACCAGTCAGCAGTCATGGTCAAAATTTTACTCTTGGAAAATATTTCTCTCCCAAGTTGCAGTATAAGAAATATTTAATTTCAAAAATGATTTTCAAATGGCCTCTTGCTCCCATTTTTCATTTTTCTTCTACTTGGAAAGAATGGACCTCATCTCTCTGACCTGGAGTTATTAATAAATAATCATTATTAGTAATTCCTGATGTAATCTAAAATCAAATAAAAGCCAGAACAGAAGTTGATAAGTTATAACTTATTATACGATTTATAAGGAAAGTGACCTTGCTAGAAGGAATGTAAAGATGAGAATGGAAAATATTCTGTGCTATCTTTTTCATTCAGTAGGATCTGAGCCCTTGATCAACATGGTCTCCTCACTCCTAGATGCTACATTTTCTATTTACTATCAGAATTCAAAATGGGAGAGTATCAAGAGGTGACAAAGAAAATTACCTGGATGCCAAATGTGATATGCTCTCTTCTTGACTTCTGGTCCACTGACACATGGACTTAGGCAACAGCCTGAGCTGATAGTTTGACAAGATGCACGCTGCAAACTCTGGTATAGCTGTTCAGTTTTGAGAAACAGGATGTCTAACCCTAGTTAGATGGGACTACAGAGACAATAAGCACCAGTTCCTCAAGTTGGTCTTTGAAAGGAGTGATAAGTGGAGTCACTCATACTTCCATGCCTTTACTTCTGGAACAATGTCTTTTACTGCTGGGGACTTGGCATCACATAAACTTCTTTGATTGCAGAAGCACTTCTGGATGGTGACTGATGACTATGACCAGTGGGTCCACGATCATTGACCTTTTCCTACATTTTTTTTTTTTTACTGTGCAGTGATATTCTTGGTTGATAAGATGTTTTACAAGATCCTGTGACAAAGGGTCAAATGTTCCATAAACCCCTGGATAGTGGTACTAGCCAAGGTTTCACATAGAGAAAATTCAAATTCATATTCAACTTTCTCGTCTCTTCCAGTCATGGTCAATCACTGACAAGGCAGTCAGCTTGCACCAAGTGACTAGCAGCCTTCTCAAGAGAAATGTGCCATACTGGGGGCTCAGCATTACTCTCTGTTGTTGGTATGTCATGGGCAGTTGGCAGAGCCAGTAGCTAGATGGCTTTGGAAAGGGACAAGGCACATCATTGAGTATATGCATGGTCTCCATCTCTGTCAGTGTGGCCTCTTCATTCATGTGCCCATAATGCCAGCAGCCCTAAGATGCAAATGCTGTTTTATGTCAACTTAACAAGGCATTTTATCTATGTGTTTATTTTTGTGCTTCTTGATTGCAAATGGTCTTTTACAACATTGGGCATTTACATGTGATATAAAGATTTCCATTCTCATACATTCATCCATACACCTCTGTTTCCAAATTTCCAAGTTTTTCTTTTGTTGCCACTAACTAGCTGGCCAGACCCCTTGCTACTGCTCATATCAGCTCAATTCAGTTGCTTAGTCATGTCTGACTCTTTGCGACGCCATGGACTGCAACATGCCAAGGTTTCCTGTCCATCACCAACTCCTGGAGTTTGTTCAAACTCATATCCACTGAGTCCATGATGCCATCCAACCATCTCATCCTCTGCCGTCCCCTTCTCCTTCTGCCTTCAATCTTTCCCAGCATCAAGGTCTTTTCTAATAAGTCAGTACTTCATATCAGGTGGCCAAAGTACTGGAGCTTCAGCTTCAGCATCTATCCTTCCGGTGAATGCTCAGGACTGATTTCCTTTATGATTGACTGGTTTGATTTCCTTGCAGTCCAAGGGACTCACAGGAGTCTTCTCCAACACCACAGTTCAAAAGCATCAATTCTTCGCTGCTCAGCTTTCTTTATGGTCCAACTCTCACATCCATACATGACTACTGGAAAAGCCATAGCTTTGTTAGATGGATCTTTTGTTACGTCTCACATATTCATGCACATTTTAAATATTGATCACTTATTTGCTCACAAAAAATGGAAAAGAATAGGTACATTGCCAATAATAATACAGCTCAGAGGGAAGATTTCATCTGTCACTGTCTTTCCAGGACATTCATTAGTGAGGTTATAATCCAACTGCCACTGTCCATTTTCAGTTTGTACCCATCTTGATATCTTTTAATATCAAGATGACCTATCCATGACCCAAAAAGCTTTGTCCACTGGGTCATTTCCTTCTCCTTTAGCTGATCATAGTGATTTTCCATATAGCTCTAGGAATGAGCCGAGAGAGAGCTGCTGATGTAACCATCATGGATGACATGGAGATTTGGAATATCTGTTCTTGTTGGCAGCTTCTTGTCAAGGGGCATAAACTACTACAACAGTATTCCAAAACTGGAATATTCCATCTCAAGGAAGCAAAGAGCCCTACCAGGATTTGCACTAGTGTATGGGTTTTTTTACTGCTATGAGATAAGTTACCACAGAATCCATTTCTTACAACATATGCCTATGATCTCAGTTTCTACGGACCAGGAGTTGGCAATGTTGGCAGAGTCTGAGTCTCCTATTCAGAGTGTCACCAGGCTGGATGTAGTGTGTCCTCTGGTTATGTCTTCACCTTTAAGCTCCATTCATGAAATGTGTGCTTTGAAATCTCTCCAGTTGTTGGCAGAATTCATTTACCTGGGACCCTGCGACTCAGGGTTCTCTTTTCTTGCTGTCGGCCGGGGTGCACTCTCGGTTCCTCGAGCGTACTCTCAGTTCCTCGAGCGTACTCTCAGGTCTTTGCCACCTGGTCCTCTCCGGAGGCAGTTCTCAGCATGGACTTTTTTATTCTCCAAGGCTAGTAGAAGAATGTCTCTACTTCAAATCCCCCCTTTCTAGGGACTCACCTGATTCGATCAGGTTCATCCAGGATAATCTCCCTTTTGATTAACTCAAAGCCAGCTGGTTTAGAACCCTAATAACACCTGCAAAATCACCCCACCTTTGTCATATTACATACCCTAATCAAGGAAGTAACTATATCAACTGTCTACACCCAGTGGGAGGGTATAACACGGAGTGTGTACCTCAGGGGATAGGAGCCTTAGGACCACGTAAGAGTTCTTTCCACTACATTTATCAGTCACAATCACCCCTTTATTCCTCTAATCACCAATCTATGATGTACGCCTTAATCAGGTCCATGAAATCAACTGCTAATTATTCTGATTTTCAATCTCTTAACATGCCATATTCAAGCAGTTGTAGGTAATGCTGAGAAGTACTAGGAAGTGATCTTATTGCCAAAGATATTTTTGCATTAACACGGTGATGCAGTTTTGCTTAACCCATTTTGCTAAGCCTATCAAAGTAAAACTTTGCGAAGCCCCACAAAAAAAAAAAAAAAAGCCTATTACCCCCAGTGAGTTATTTCAACAAGATACAGTGTGACAGATTGGTATCCACAGGATAAAGTGCTTTGAAGAAAATTATAGCACAAAATAAATATGCTTTAATGAAAATAGAAAGGTCTCTGAATGTCTGGGACCTACAGGCTCTGAGATGAAAAGGGACATAAATAAAGATGCAAAGCATACAAAAATTAACATGATGCTTTGTATTGTCTACAAAAGCATTATTAGCATAAAAATTTAGTTGTGAGTTAAAAAATAATTTAGCATTGACAGTGTGCCATTTCCTTCTCCAGAGGATCTTCCCAACCCACTTCTCTTGTCTCCTGCATTAGCCGGTGGGTTCTTTACCACTAGCACCACCTGGGAAGCCCATATGTAGAGTAATTATAACTTACATCAAAGTAGAAGTTACTTAATTTGAAGTGTCTCAATTAGACAAGCACACTCTAAGCCCAGATAGCAAACAACCAAAAGTCTCTAATGTTTTGGATTCCATTTCAAATCTGTACACTAAGGAATTCATCAGTAAATATGAGGAATATTAATAAATTATTCACTACTTGAGTAATTTCAGAACATGTAAATTGGTTATCCATTGTACAGGTGTCTTTACCCTATTGTATGAATGTGTTTATGAACCAAGCGAGGCTGGCAGTTGGGTTTTCTACCTTTGGAGTATGTGCAGTCCACAATTCCTTTTTGCTATTGTCATCCACTATGTGACAGAAGATGATGTTGTGCCATCCAATAGGAACGTTAATTGATGACATTGAAAGAATATTGTCTTATTGGCTTCTGCATAAACTAGCAAGATGCTACTCAGAATGTATTAAAGGAAAGAGAGAGGAGAGTTCAAGTTTATAGTAACAGATGAACTCTTTTTAAAATCTTTACCTGGTAGATTTCTTTGGAGTGTGGCATACTTTTAGAACTCAAGACCTTTTAGAACTAACACCTCCCAAAAGATGTCCTTTTTATTACAGGGAAATGGAATGCATAGGAGGTCAAGAAACACCTGGAGTAACAGGTGAATTTGGGCTTGGAATATGGAATGAAGCAGGACAAATGCTAATAGAGTTTTGCCAAGAGAATGCACTGGTCATAGCAAACACCCTCTTCCAACACCACAAAAGAAGACTCTACACATAGACATCACCAAATGGCCAACACTGAAAGCATATCGATTATATTCTTTGCAGCCAAAGATGGAAGAAGGTCTATACAGTCAGCAAAAACAAGACCAGGAGCTGACTGTGGCTCAGGTCATGAACTCCTATTGCCAAACTCACACTTAAATTGAAGAAAGTAGGGAAAACCACTAGACCATTTAGGTATGACCTAAATCAAATCCTTTATGATTATATAGTGGAAATGAGAAATAGATGTAAAGGACTAGATCTGATAGACAGAGTGCCTGATGAACTA